>CAOKZL010004563.1:0-24193 GCA_948472985.1 Iguana delicatissima | reverse complement strand
TCACTGAGAGTGGACACCTGCGTTCCCATCAAAGGACCCACACAGGCGAGAAGCCCTATCAATGCATGGAATGTGGAAAGAGCTTCAGTCAGAGTGGAAATCTACATAGACATCAGAGTACCCACACAGGGGAGAAGCCGTATAAATGCATGGAATGTGGAAAGAGCTTCGGAAATAGTGGAACATACAGGAAGCATCACAGGACCCACACAAGGGAGGAGCCCTATAAATGCATGGAATGTGGAAAGAGCTTCGGTCGAAGTGATAGTCTGCGTTCACATCAAATGACCCACACAGGGGAGAAGCCATATCAATGCATGGAATGTGGAAAGAGCTTCAGTAAGAGTGGACATGTACATATGCATCAGAGGACCCACACAGGGGAGAAGCCCTATGAATGCATGGACTGTGGAAAGAGCTTCAGCTATAGTGGAACATACAGGACACATCAAAGGACCCACTCTGGGGAGAAGCCCTATAATTGCATGGAATGTGGAAAGAACTTCAGAGATAGTGGACACCTTCGTTCCCATCAAAGGACCCACTCAGGGGAGAAGCCCTATAAGTGCTTGGAATGTGGAAAGAGCTTCAGTCAGAGTGGACACCTGCATTCCCATGAAAGGAACCACGCAGGGGAGAAGCCCTATAAATGCATGGAATGTGGAAAGAGCTTCAGCAATAGTGGAACATACATGAAACATCAAAGGACCCACACAGGGGAGAAGCCCTATAAGTGCATGGAATGTGGAAAGAACTTCAGTCAGAGTGGAAATCTACATACGCATCAAAGGACCCACACAGGGGAGAAGCCCTACAAATGCATGGACTGTGGAAAGAGCTTCAGCAATAGTGGAACGTGCAGGAAACATCAAAGGACCCACACAGGGGAGAAGCCCTACAAATGCATGGACTGTGGAAAGAGCTTCAGTCAGAGTGGACACCTTCGTTCCCATCAAAGGACCCACATGGTAGAAGCTATTTAAATGTCATGTGGAAAGAACTTTTCTCACTGTCAAAATTTAAATTCACATCAAAGAACTCGTCCAGGGGAGAAGCCATAAATGTATGGACTATGAAATATGCTTCTGTCATAACAGAATATTAGCTACATAAAATAGTGATACACTGATAGTAATATATGCAATGTTTTATGTCAGAAATTTCAAAGCATAATTTCTACGGGCATTCTTATCAAATTTGCAGATGATTGGACAGGATCAGAATTTGAAAGGATCTTGACAGATTAGAGAGCTGAGCTAAAATTAACCAAATTACTTTCAACAGGGAGCAGTGTAAGGTACTACCCTTGGGTAGAAAATGTGAAATGCACAGAAATGCATCTGGCATGACTATAGTACATATAAAGGGATCTAGGAGTCTTGGTAGATCAGAAGTTGAATATGAGTCAGCAGTGTGATGTGGCAGCTGAAAAAGCCAATGCGATTCTGAGCTGCATCAATAAGAGTAGAGTGTCTAGCACCAGGGGAGTGATAGTACCACTCTATACTGCTTTGGCCAGACCCACCAGGAATACTGTGTCTAGTTCTGGGCACCACCGGTCAGGAAGTATATCGACAAACTGGAAGATGTCCAGAGAAAGTCAAAGGCCCGGAAACTATGCCCTTTGAAGAGTGGCGGGGGGAACTGGGTTCGCTAAGCCTGGAGAAGTTTAAGAGGCAGCATGATAACTGTGTTTAACAATTTGAAGGGATGTCATATGGCGGATGGAGCAAGTTTATTTTCTGCTGCTCCAGAGATTAGGACGTGATGGAGCATTGGCTTCAGACTTTGGTAAAAGAGATCCTGTTTAAACCTTCGGAAGAACTTTGTGATGGTAAGAGCAGTCTGACAATGGAATATGCAGCCTCCGAGTGTGGTGGAGTCTCCTTCTTCTGAAGTTCTTAAAGAAAGGCTGAATGGTCATCTCTCAAAGGGAATACTTTGGTGTTTTTATATTATATAATACTTTTAGATTCCTGCCTGCCAGGACGTTACACCCTATGGCCCCTGTGGTCTCTTCTAACGCTGTGATTCTATGTGCATTGTTCAGAAGACAACAAGTTGTTACTCTTTTAGAAGTTAAAATTGGGTTTTAAAGTTTTGTTGTAAATCTCTTTTAATTTTTATAAGTTTTTAAACAATATTGCAAATATGTTTAGTTAGTCTGTGTGTATGAATGTTGAGTAGACAGTTTTCCTTCCAAAGGGTGTCAGCCGGGACTCCAGGGCTGCTCTTGAGGAGAACGGGAGTGATCTCCTTTAAAATATTACCGATGCCGTTCAAGAGGACCGTAGAAACCACCAACACAGGGAGAAGAATTCTAGATTGATCTTAACAACTAGTTCTCTAAATATTATTCTTGTAATGAAGCATTAATTGTATTGTGTTGTTAAGCGTACTTTTTCATAATTTAACAAGCACACAAAGAAAATAATTCTTATGAATTATTTGTTGTTTTTGAGCTTGCATGGAGGAGAAATGCTGATGCAGCCCTTAGTAGGGGACCCACTCTCTCATCTGAATGAACTCTGCATAAATACTAGGGAATACTTGGTTACAGTGCCACAGACTGGGTGAAAAAGGTTGTTAAGTTTGTCTTAGATGTTGAGGCATTTTGATTCTGTCTCTCTTGTGTAACAGAGGCAATCGAGGAAGGGGCTGGTGGGAGGAGGGAGCGGACTGGATGTCGAGAGGGAGGCGATGGGTGCAACGCAGGACGGGATTCAGAGGAGCCTTGTGGTTGGCGGTGGACGTCGAGGGGTGAGAGTGGACTGTGGGGTGAGTGGGTGAGTGTGGATTTAAATGTAAATTTAGCTTTAAGTATTTTTTTAAATATCTAAATTTTTATTCCTCAGAGGCTTCTGGGGATTAAAATTCGAATCTGCATTCTCCCAGCCATGGAGGAAGGCAACGGCAAGCCCCCTTTGGACAAGCCTTGCCCCCCCCAAAACCCAACCCCTGTGATGGGGTCACCTTAGGGTTGCCGGAAGTCAGAGGTGACTTGAAGGCGCACCAGAACCAAGTGCCGCTTATGGGGGGGTTTCTTTCCAGGCATCACGTCTCCCACCTTGGAAAACCGGCTGACGGCAGCCCTGCGGCGAACCTGTTGTGCGGGTTTTCTTGGCAAGATGGGTTACCTTGCCTTTGTCTCAGGCTGAGAGGATGTGACCTGCCTAAGGTCACCCAGCGGGATTGCATGGGCAAGTGGGGATTCGGACCCTGGTCTCTGGAGTCACCGTTTAGGTTTATGCACACTCCTCCCAACAGGGACGTGGCAGCAGGATGTGTGTGTGTGTGTGTGTGTCTTCAGTGAGAGCAGCCCCCTCCTAGGAGCAGCCAAGTATCCTGGGAGCTGCAGTTCTCTTTGGCCCACCCTGCCGGGCCACCGCGGGAGAGAGAAAAGCGGCTGGAGGAAAATCAGGGGACATAGGGGGAGAAGAGAGGGTGGGGGTCCTGTTTTCAACATACAATAGTCTCAGTTTATTTGGTTTGGCTTCTAAACTGGGGCTATCCTGTGAGCTTTGGCTCAGTTAGTCACACTGTCTCAGCCTCAGGGGAATTTAGCCCAGGACTCTGGGAGGAAGCTGGGGAGTTGAGGGTGAGCCACACCCTCTCAGTCTCAGAGGAAGTTGTCCCAGGACTCTGGGAAGAGGCTGGATGGCCTCTGGGTGACTCGCACTCTCTCAACCTGAGAAGAAGTTTTCAACAAAGACACTGGGAGTAGGCTGGGTGACTGTGGGAGCAGTGAGTCACCCCTCAGCCTCAGGGGAAGTTGGACCAGGACGGTAGGTGGAAGCTGGGTGACCTTGGGGAGCCACACTCTCTCAACTGTAGGGAAAATTGGATTATGACTCTGAGAGGGGACCAGGTGACCTGCGGGGATGGCTCACGCTCTCTCAGTCTCGGCGAAGTTGGTCCAGCGCTCTAGGAGGAAGACGGGTGGCCTGTGGAGGTGAGCCACACTATCTCAGCCTCAGAGGAAGTTGGACTAGGACTGACGGAGGAGGATGGGTCACCGCGGGGGGGAAAAGTCACATTCTCTCAGCCTTGGGGAAAATTGGACTAGGACTCTGGGAGGAGAGTTGGTGACCTGGGGTGTGGAGGGTGGCTGACAAACATTTTAAATAAACATTTTATTTCTTCAACATTGGGCATGGGGATGCCTCGGCCCCTCCAGATGTTGTACTGCCGCTCCCATCGTCTCTGACCCTGGACTGTTCCATTGAGGGCTAATCTTAATCTCGCCTCCCACTCTGACTGTACTCCATGAATCCCTCCCAGGTCCACGGTGGAAGGAGGCTTCTTTTCCATCTTTTTAGGTACTTGGCTGCAACTCCTTCCACCTGGCCGGGGAATCCATGGATCCGCTCAGCAACAGAAAAAAGCATCATGTATACTGCAGTGGAGCAGGCTGTCCATCTGGCACACAGGCACGATGGGAGCCGCAGGCCTTCCTACCTCGGGAAACACTCTGCGAGCCTAATGGGACCGGCAGTCGCTCCAGCACTCCCTGTTCGGTTTGACTTCAGACCGTATCGACTCAAGATGTTAGTGCTCCAAAGTTAAAAATATGAAGCCATCATGAGAATTGGCTAACACATCATGAGAGTTGGCTAATATATGCTTAGGGTTATCCATGTTCTCCTTTTATATACTTTGCTAATAAATTTTGCTGTTTGTTGTTTCCCTAAAAGCTGATCTTTACCCTTGGCGGGGGAGGCAGCTGACGGGGGCATTTCTTATGTAGCAGCAAAACTACCACACAAGTAGCCATTGATGCCGTGCTGGCAGCAGTAGCCATGCCAGGGGCAGACATCCTCCACTCCCCCGGCACCCACAGACTGCCCGCCCCTGCGCTTGGTCCCCCGTGTGTCTTTGAGAGGCCCCCAGAATGGGCAGGGCAGCCAGCTCTAGTCCTCCGAGGGCATGGGACTGGAGATCCCATCCTGACACCCAGAAAGCGTTCTGAAAGCCCAGGGGTGAGCACTGCAGAGCCCATGGTGCTGGTGACAGTAGCTATGCCAGGGGTAGGCATCCTCCACTCTCCAGGCACCCACAGACTGCCCGCCCCTGCGCTTGGCCCCCCGTGTGTCCCTGAGATGCCCCCAGAGTGGGCAGGGCAGCCAGCTCTAGTCCTCCGAGGGCACTGGGGAGAACTGGAGATCCCATCCTGACACCCAGGAAGCCTTTTAAAAGCCCAGGGGTGAGCACTGCAGAGCCCATGGTGCTGGTGACAGTAGCCATGCCAGGGGCAGGCATCCTCCACTCCCCAGGCACCCACAGACTGCCCGCCCCTGCGCTTGGCCCCCCGTGTGTCTTTGAGAGGCCCCCAGAATGGGCAGGGCAGCCAGCTCTAGTCCTCCGAGGGCATGGGGGGCTGGAGATCCCATCCTGACACCCAGAAAGCGTTCTGAAAGCCCAGGGGTGAGCACTGCAGAGCCCATGGTGCTGGTGACAGTAGCTATGCCAGGGGCAGGCATCCTCCACTCCCCAGGCACCCACAGACTGCCCGCCCCTGTGCTTGGCCCCCCGTGTGTCCCTGAGATGCCCCCAGAGTGGGCAGGGCAGCCAGCGCTAGTCCTCCGAGGGCACTGGGGGAGAACTGGAGATCCCATCCTGACGCCCAGGAAGCGTTCTGAAAGCCCAGGGGTGAGCACTGCAGAGCCCATGGTGCTGGTGACAGTAGCCATGCCAGGGGCAGGCATCCTCCACTCCCCAGGCACCCACAGACTGCCCGCCCCTGCGCTTGGCCCCCCGTGCTGTCCCTGAGAGGCCCCCAGAGTGGGCAGGGCAGCCAGCTCTAGTCCTCCGAGGGCACTGGGGAGAACTGGAGATCCCATCCTGACACCCAGGAAGCCTTTTAAAAGCCCAGGGGTGAGCACTGCAGAGCCCATGGTGCTGGTGACAGTAGCCATGCCAGGGGCAGGCATCCTCCACTCCCCAGGAACCCACAGACTGCCCGCCCCTGCGCTTGGCCCCCCGTGTGTCCCTGAGAGGCCCCCAGAGTGGGCAGGGCAGCCAGCTCTAGTCCTCCAGGGCACTGGGGAGAACTGGAGATCCCATCCTGACACCCAGGAAGCCTTTTAAAAGCCCAGGGGTGAGCACTGCAGAGCCCATGGTGCTGGTGACAGTAGCCATGCCAGGGGCAGGCATCCTCCACTCCCCAGGCACCCACAGACTGCCCACCCCTGCGCTTGGCCCCCCGTGTGTCCCTGAGAGGCCCCCAGAGTGGGCAGGGCAGCCAGCGCTAGTCCTCCGAGGCCACAGACTGCAAAATGCTGCCCTGCTGTCGCGTTTCAAACAGGGCCCGAAGTTCCATGACGTTGTTTCCATGTAGAGATGTTCCCATGCGGAAACGTCGTCTGGTAAAGTTAAAAAGCAAAATGGAGGCATCCAATGAAAGGCGTGGGGGGGTAAAGGCGAAGCAGGGGAGCGGTCGTGGACAGCGTAGTGCGGAAGGAGAAAGCGATCTGCTCTCCCTCAAGCGGAGGAGCGTGCGGAACACAGCGTCCCAGAAACGCGGTCGCGAGCTCCGCTCTTGCGATGCCAGGAGGCATGTCTGCCGTCTCGGGCGGAAAGGGCCTACGACCTCCTCGTGAGTGGGTGGGTGGCGCTAGCTGTGGATTCCGCCACAAAGAGGGCTGACCGCCGCTTCGCCTCAGCCCAGAGCGCTGGAGCTGGCAAAGTTCCCCCGGAAGGACCCCGCTGTGCACGAGCGGTGCTGCGGATGCGGGTGCGCGGCCAACCCCCACCTGCTCACGGGAGACGCCGGCTCACGTCTCGCTGCCGTCCGTCCTGGGCAGGCCCACGGAACCAGGCAGCTAAGCGCGGACCTCTGGTTCCGGAGAGGGACTGCAGCTGGGATTTCGGGTCATGCGGAAGTTGGCCCTGCGCCTTTGGGGCCATGCGCCGCAGGGGAAAGCGTGCCCCTAGGTGGACAGTGCACCACAAAAGCAGAACAGTCATCTCGACTGGGCCAAGTAGCACTCTGTTTACAAAAAATGAGGTCAGAGTTCAAATTGTTTACAAGGTTTTATTTCCCACGTACCCACTGCTGCTGGATGCCAGCCGGGCTCCCTCCCCTCACGGGTGAGGTCCACGAGACTTCTTCACCCGGAGGAGCCTCCGGTCCCCAGTGGAGACGACAACGCACACTCGCTTTGCGTGTCTCTGGGGAAGAAAACAGAGCCAGAGAACTACTACCAGCAGTCAGTGACAACAGTGGCCTGGAGCTATGCGGAATGGTTAATAGTTTGTGCTTGAAATGCAGAGAGGGAACGTGTGACTGTTTCCTTCAGCTTGGCTCTCTTTGGTCAGATATCTTCCCCTCATAGAATCATAGAAATGTACAGTTGGAAGAGACCCCAGGGGCCATCCAGTCCAACCCCCTGCCATGCAGGAACACCCTCAAAGCACTCCCGACAGATGGCCATCCAAGCCTCTGCTTAAAAACCTCCAAAGAAGGAGACTCCACTACACTCCGAGGCAGCGTATTCCACTGCCGGACAGCCCTGACTGTCAGGAAGTTCTTCCTGAGGCTCAGGTGGAATCTCCTTTCCTGCAGCTTGGATCCATTGCTCCTTGTACTGGTCTCTGGAGCAGCAGAAAACAAGCCCTCTCCTTCCTCTGCATGGCATCCCTTCAAATATTTAAATATGGCTATCAGAGATCTCAGCAGGGACCCCAGGCAGCAGACGCAGTGGGGCCGGGAAAGGAGGGCTGTTGGGGCGTTTGGGACCTTCCTCCCTCTCTGGGCTCTTGCGAGGGGACAAAAGGGGGGGTGGAATCAGGACCTCGTGGCCCCCCAGAATCCCTGCTGTCTGTCCCGTGGGGCTCCCCCTCCTCCCGCCCGGGGGCCCCATCCTTCGCTTTGCCCTCTTGGGCCTCTTCTGTTCCGGGCTGGCTCCTCCTCCCGCCCAGAGCCCCCCAGCCTTCTCCACCCACCCACCCCCGAAGCCCCAAGCAGAGCCCCTCCTGGCGTCTCCTCCTAACGCCGGTTAAAATTCCCTTTGGAAACCGCCAGGCCTTCGCTTTCAGAGGGTGTTTTCAAGGCGCGGCCCCCCCTCCCCGCCGCAGCCCAGCCTCGGGCCCTCCTGCCGGAGGCGAGGGGGAGAGGGACCCTCCTCCCGGGAGGCCGCTTCCCACGCAGCCCCTCCCTCGGGAGGGTCTCCCCTCCGCCCCGCCCTTCCCGAGGGGCTCTGCCGGCGGAGGGAAAGGGGGCGGGGAGCCACCCACCCACCCTCCCTCATCGCGACGCCCGAGGCCTCCCCCTCCGCCCTCAGAGCCCAACCCGAGCCCCAAGCCCGGCCCCCTCCCTTCCCCAAGTCCCCGCCGCCGCCGCCCGGCTCACTGGCATTGGCTGCCCCCTCGGGTGGCCTGGCCTCCTGGCACCCCATAATAGTCCGCCCTGCCCTGCCCTGCCCTCCCCCCGGGAGGCCCCTCGTCCCGCCCCCGCCTCCCGCCTCCTTCCTGCCGCCGGTCCTCCGGGGAGCAGCGAGCGCAGCTTCCTAGAGAGGTGGTTTAGGCGGGGGAGAAAGACTACCAGAGTGACGCGCTTCCTTTTGCTCACTTCCGGAGGCGGTCCTCCTGAGTCCTCCGAGCGGGGGGAGAGGTGAGGGGGTGCCGGGACCCCAAAGGCGCTCCTTGGGGAGGGAGGGAGGGAGGGAGGGGGAGGCCCCCAAAAGGCCATGGGGCCCCCCTCCTCCCCGCCGCTCTCGGGGGGCTCCGCGGGGCCGAGAGAGGTGGGGGGGCTCGGAGGGAAGACCACGGGGGGTGCTTTCTTGGGGGCGATTATCGGATGCCATGTAACCCGGGGCGGGGGCGCCGAAGGAGGGGGCGGCGGAGCCCCCATTTGGTTGCATGCCTGGGGGGGCTGGAGGGCCTTCTTTTGGGGGCCGCCTGGGCGGGCGGGGGTGAGGAGTATCGCAGGGTAAGCCCCCTCCCCAAAAAGGGGAGAGAGACCCCGCGGCTCCTCCTCCTCCTCCTCTCCCCTCTTGGGGGGTCTCCGTGGGACCCAGGGACTATTGGGGAGGGGGCTCGAGGGGAAGGACAGCGTTGGGGGAGGGCCTTCTAGGGGGCTACTGTGGGATGCCAGAAGCCCCCCATCCCCGGATGGCAGAGATGGGGGGAGGCTGAAGAAGAGGTGCTCTCCGCCTCCGGGGGAGGGAGACGCTGGGATTTGGGGGTGGGGAGAAGACCCCCCCAGCCTCCGCCGTCCTGGGAAGAGGGAGGGCGGAGGGGAGCTCGTAGGTTTCTTGGCCGGAGGGGGAGAAGGAAAGGGACTGCTGTGGGGAGGAGGGGGACCCTCCAGTCTTGGGGGAGGAGGAGGCCCGAGGCAGGCGGGAGGGGGAAGGGGACTCCAGGCAAGGACCCCTCCTCCGAAAGGGCTGCCTTGCTCTGAGGACCCCCCCCGTTGATCTCGGGAAGGGCGGGGCAGAGGGGAGAGCCTTCCTTGGTGTATTTGGAGGGGGGAAGGGAGGGGGGAGGGGGGAAGGGAGGCAGGCGGGGAGAGCTGGAAGGGGCCTTATTCCCCGTTGTGCTTTCTTCTCCAGGGACACCCAGGTCTACGGCTGGGCTGCGGTTTAAGGAGAGGAGCCTTCGTACTTAGGAGACTTCACAAAGTAAGAACGCAAGACAGGAGGGAGGGAGGGGGCTGTTCTGCCAGGGTCCGGGGAAGAGGGAGGGAAGGGCCGGTCCGGGATGCTCTGAAGGCAAGCAAGAGCCGGCTGCGAAGCGAAGGAGCCCGCGGAGGCAAAAACTGGAAGGCGGCCACCCAGAGCTCCCCTTGTGGGGATAAACCCTCCGGGCGGAATGTAGGCGGAGATTCTGGGAGGCCCACCGCTTCCTTTATTTCCTTCGCAACAGCCCAATATCAGTATAATGCATACCTGCAGAAAGTACTAAGGGAGGCGCTTTCCATGTGCGCAGATTTCTACAGCCTGCCATGGAGGTCCAAAACGAAGATTAAGAATCCTGAACATCTCCTAGAAGACCAAATAACTAAGTTGAGGCTCTCAAGCTTTGGTCGCCTTGTGGGATGAGATGGCTCAGTGCTGATGATGGTCAGTCAAGGGGGAGGCGACAGGAAAAGAGGAAGAGGGCACTGTAAGCGGATGGGAGCCCAAAGGCTGAGCTGGCGAGACCTGGTTGAGCCTGTTAAGAAGAGGGTCTCTCAAGGGTCTCCCATTCAGAGGGTCCCCCTAGGTTGGAGCCAACCAGACAGCACCGAGCAGCAAGAGAAGCTTCTTCTCTTGGGATCCTGAAGCTTGGGGGCCAAGTGGGCATTTATTTCCCTGGTCAAAGTGGTTCTGCCAGGGATCCTCTTCCAAGGCTGCCAGGGATGCAGATGGAAGATCTGCAGAATGGAGAGAGAGAGAGAGAGAGAGAGGCTGAGACCGCAAGCTCAGCTTCCTAGAGAGAGAGGAAATGTTAATGTGGGAAAAGGGCAAAAGCCCCAAACTGTCCCCTTTTCCAGAAGAAGAAGGTGGGTGGGGGTCCTTTTAATTTCCTTGGTGGGGAAGAGAAGGTGGAAGAGGCAGGAGAAAGGGGTTAAAAGGGGAAAATAAGAGGGGAGAACCCCAAAATGTGCTTTTTTTTAAGTGGAGAAAAAGCAGGAACATCTTTGCCCCTTTGGGTACCATGGGTTTGGGAAAGGGAGGTTCGAGTGTCTGGTGGAAGGAGGGAGGCTGGGTGGGGGGATATGGGGTGGGGGGATAAAGAAAGGAAGCCTCCCCCACTCTGAAGAGGCAGCCGTGAGGCCCCCTCTCGGGTGTTTTCTTCTCTCATCTCTGATCTGAATTTTTGAGTTTCTTCCAAAATTTTGAAATGCGAGTCTGTTGCTTTCACGCTCAAATCGAGTGAGGGTCTTCTTCTCTGTCCTTGTGTCTGCATTTGAGCTTCCACCCTGTTCTTGCTGCCGCGGCCATTTCGCTTGGTCTTTCTCTTGCTCCTTCAGAAATAGTCTTCTTAGGTAGCTGTAGAGGAGTTTTCGTTGGATCTGTCAACTTTTCCCAGTTCATGTCTCTTTTATACTTGAAACTTTTTTTTGCTCCTTTGACGATGCAATAGAGCTCACTGATATATTGACCCTTAGAGCTCAAATAATAATAATGATAGTCAATTTTTAAAAGTGTTTTCACTGTCTGAATCAAATAAAATGTAAGTATCTAAAACAAAAGTAAAACTATAAATTTTCTTTCATCCACCAATTACTTGCCATATATTTAACCTTTGATAAATATTGTGCCTCGATATCCTTTAACTTTATCAGCAAATATTACTTTGTTATACAATAATACTTTACAATTTCTTCTTTAATTCAGTTTACTTATTTACTTCTCTTAATTCCTTAGTTCTTATTCCTTCCTTGTTTCTTATTTCCAGCCTAACTTAAATCACCAATAAACTCTCTTTTCACTAATTAATTTCTACTTTCCTTCTATCTATTTCATGTATTGCAACCCTAGTTCATCTGCAAATGTTAATCACCTATATTCAAATATTACATTTTTCTCAATTCAGTTTTCAGTAATAAAATGATAATTAAGGAATGATTAAATGATCAATATTTAAACACTCCAATTTAAACGATTAGTTCAATGTAAAGCAGTGAATGAATTAAGCAAATTAAACCAGTAAAATTCCTAACTCAAATTCAGCAATATAATGTTTTGATATGCTTTTATGAATTTATGAATATATTATTTTATTAATAAATTCTCTAATTCATAAATGTAACTAATTATATTTAATTTTTTATTAATTTATCATTTTAATCTCAATTTATATCAACTTAATATCAACTTAGTACAAATAGAGAAGGGAAAGAGAATTATTTCAAAACTGGATAACAAGAAATATACAATTACTCAATTATAATATGATGTAGTATATGAGTGTAAATTTTCTTAAGTATCAAATTCTTCGATTATTTTATAGAAGTCACTATATATTTAATGAGTTTATATTTTTGTGTCTTTCAAAGCTTTTATGTATCAGTGTATTTTATTCTAACAGATCAAGTCCCGTTTTCTTCTATCTTCTTATCAAAGTAAATGTCTGCTTAAGTTGTGGGGACCCACCCTTTCTTTTATTTGGGTTCATGTCCTTGTTGTAAGAATATCACCAGGTCTTTCTCCTTTATTTATGTTTTATTCTTTCATAATTCCAAGTCCTAAATTGTAGACCAATAAGTTCTTCTTTTTCTTCCAGTCTCTTTTAGGAACATCAGTTAGCAACTACACTGCAGAGAGGCCATCCGGGTGTGTCCCAGGGGCCGTAGGTGGGCCCCAAGGCTGAGTTGGTGGCCCGGAGCCCCTCCCCGACTCTCAGGGTGGTTCTCCGGGAAAAAGTTCCCTTGCCGCCCCCGCCCCCCATTAAGCAGGTTGCAGGGACCCACAGCACCATTCAGCATCCCAAATTATCCTTTTTCACAAAACCAGAACAGGATTTGGATCACATCCAGCTTCTTTGTTCTGTCTTCTGCTTCAGGAAGTCTGTCTGGCCCACGGGACGGTCCTAGGGGCAGAATATTGCCCTCCAGACCCCATGAAATTGCCCACCTCCATGAAAACAAATCTTTTCCACAACTCCAGTTTATTCCCCTTCACGATCTCTTCACTTCACTTTTCTTCCCCATTAACTTATTCATCTATATCTAGCCTTTTCCTCCAGTCCTGGGACTCAAGGTGGATTACAAAATAGCATTCCTAAATTTAGGAGTCTGTTGGAATGGAAAAGGTTTTGCTTCTTGGTGGAAGAACAACAAGGAGTAGCCATCCTAGTCTCCCAAGGAGGGGAGTCCTGAAGTCCAGGGGGAGCAGCCACCAAGAAGGCCGCCTCCTTTCTTCCCACCAAGCCCACCTGGGAATGGGGAGGGAGAAGGGCCCCTGCAGAGCTTCTCATCCCACAGGCAGCCCCATAGGGGGAGATGGGGCTCTTCACAGAGCGGGACGTGTGCCCTGTGGGGCTCATCAACAGGACTTTGAATTCTGCCTGGAATTGGACCGGCAGCCAGGGGAGCCGTTGCCACGGGGGGTTATGTGCTCCCTTTAGCCAACCCCAGGGAACAATCTGGCTGCAGCCCTTAATGACTAGGAAGAGATCACTGGGGGTGACTTCCAGAAAAACGAAAAGAGGAACCCGCTTGAAAGGTTCGTCTGTATTTAGTCCTTCCCAGGGGAATCCATGGGAGGGGCTGAATCAGCAGTGAAGGGTCTCATGGACTTCAGCGCGTCTACTCTGGCCATGGCTGAAAGATCAAAATAAAAACAAAGGAGCCACAGGCAAAACAAATAAACATTTTGTCCCATCTTGCAGCATGGAACTATCTTTCTTGCTGGTGCCTTAAAGATCGCTGTGGCATCTTAATTCATCATCGCCTCTTACTGTTATGCGCTAGGTCAGCATCTGCACATTCACAAAGGCTGCTCTTCCAAGATAAATTCTGTGGAAAACCCAGATTAGATCCCTGTCTCTCCACTATCCCAACACATATTTTCCAGACATACACAGTTGAGTCCTGCAGGCCAGACAAAGGGGATTAATAACCTTAGAATCATAGAATCATAGAAATGTAGAGTTGGAAGAGACCACAGGGGCCATCCAGTCCAACCCCCTGCCGTGCAGGAAAACCCTCAAAGCCCTCCCGACAAGTGGCCATCCAGCCCCCGCTTAAAAACCTCCAAAGAAGGAGACTCCACCGCACTCCGTGGCAGCACATTCCACTGCCGGATAGCCCTGACCGTCAGGAAATTCTTCCTGAGGTTCAGGTGGAATCTCCCCTCCTGCAGCTTGTATCCATTGCTCCTTGTCCTGGTCTCTGGAGCAGCAGAAAACAAGCCATCTCCCTCCTCGACATGACATCCCTTCAAATATTTAAACATTTATTTAAACATGGCGATCATGTCCCCTCTTAACCTTCTCTTCTGCAGACTAAACATCCCCAGCTCTCTAAGTCTGTCGTCATAGGGCATGGCTTCCAGGCCCCTCACCATTTTGGTTGCACTCCTCTGGACCTGCTCCAGCTTATCCATATCCTTCTTGAATTGGGCTGCCCAGAACTGGACACAGTATTCCAGATGAGGTCTAACCAAACCAGAATAAAGTGGTACCAATACCTCCCTCGATCTAGACACCATACTTCTATTGATGCAACCAAGAATTGCGTTGGCTTTCTTGGCTGCCGCATCACACTTCTGACTCATGTTCAGCTTGTGGTCTATTAAGACTCCTAGATCCCTTTCACACGTGCTGTTGTCCAGCCATGTGTCCCCCATCCTATGTTTCTGCATACCATTTTTTCTGCCTAAGTGTAGGACCTTACATTTCTCTCTGTTGAAATTCATTTTGTTAGCCTTGGCCCAGCTCTCCAATCTATCCAGGTCATTTTGAATTTTGATCCTGTCCTCTGGCGTATTAGCAACTCCTCCCAATTTGGTGTCATCTGCCTTATTCACAGGGCATTCCTGAGCATTTGGAAGTTTCCCTTGGTACCTCTTTCCCAAAGTGGGATACAATGAAATTTACAGCACATTAAAATATCCAGTGAAACAGAATAAATTACAAATTAGATAGATAGGATAGATAGGTTATAGAGGTAGATAAACAGATTTAAAGCATCATTAAAAACCCTTCAAAATCTATCCACTGAAGATTCAAAGTCCAGAACCTCGATTCAGAGTCCCTTCTTAAAAGGCCTGTCTGAACAAAAAGGCCCCGGGAGGCTCCGAGGGGATGGGAGAGGGGACAGAGACGGAAAACCCCCTGGCCTGGTGTTGGGGTGGCCATGGTGGTGGTGGTGGTTGAGGGAAGTTCTGGGGAGAGGGGTTGTGGGGTGTGGGTGGGTTCAAGGCCTTCATTAGAGAAAGAAATACCATTTATAGCTGTAAATGAGGGTCAGGAAGAGTTCCGGAAGGACCCTCAGTGGAGTATTCGTGACCTCCTGGTGCAGAGCTTCTCTCAGGAAGGGACCCTCCTGGCCGGAGGAGACCAGAGGCAGCTCCGGGAGGAGGGGGGAGAAGAGGAACAGCACAGCTAGGCCTGTGTGTGTGTGCGTGTGTGTGTGCGCGCGCGCGCGAGAGAGAGAGGTTTTTCGACTCGGTCTTCTGTATCGGGGGTCTCCCCAAAAGCCTTGGGTCACCCCCTCCCTGCCACTGCCCTGTGCCTGCCCTCCCCCCTCAGCCCTCCAGCGTCTGCTCCCCACCACAAACGCCCCCAAGGCTCGGCCTCCTCCCTGTAGCAGCCCCTTCCCTCCCGCCCCAGGAGAGCTCAGGAGTCCCCTCCACCCCTCCTTCCCAGCGATAGGGGGGCTGGGAGACTCTCCCCCTCCCCTTTCTCCCTCCCGCCTCCACCGTCGTTTTAAGGTCGCCTTTGGCTCTTCCGGCCTCCAGGGACCCCGGCCCCTTCTCCCCCCTGCTTCCTGCTTCGGAGAGGGGGAGAGGGTGGGATTATGGGGGAGAGAGAGACCCCTCTCCAGCCTCCCTAGTCTGGGAAAGGGGGCCGAGGGGGGCTTCTAGGTTTCCTGGAGGGAAGGGAGGAGGAGGAGGAGAAGGAAGAAGGAGGGGCCGGGCGCCCCAATCCTGGGAAGGGGAAGTGTGAGAGGCCTGAGGGAAGCGGAGGGGGGCGGCAGTGGGGGGTTCCCCTAAATGCAAAGGCCTCTCCCTACCCTGGATACACCGCCCTGCTTGGAGGCTTCCCTCCCTCCCCCCCCCGCGAGGGTAAGGGGACCCTCCCTCTGAGTCTCTCAAGGGGAGAAGGAAGGAAGGAAGGCAAGCAGGAGGGGATGGGAGTCGGAAGGGACCCTGCTCCCCTTGCGCTTCCTTCCCCAGCCACCCACAGATCTAGGGCTGGGCTGCAGCTTCAGGGAGAGGAGCCTTCGTTTTGAAAAGGCTTTGCAAACTAAAAATGTAATATAGGAGACATTTCAGTAGAATTGAGACTGAGATGAGGAGGAATCAGAGGATCCTAGGGTTGGAAAAGACCCCAGGGGCCACCCAGCCCAGCCCCCTTCTGCCATGCAGGAACACCCATCAAAGCCCTCCCAACAGACGGCCATCCCCAAAAGCCTTGGGGCACCCCCTCCCTGCCCCTGCCCTGTGCCCGCCCTTCCCCCAGGCCTCCAGCCTCTCCTCCCCCCACAAACGCCCCCAAGGCTCGGCCTCCCAACTGCAGCAGCCCCTTCCCTTCTCCCCCCCAGGAGAGCTCAGGAGTCCCCCTACCCCACCTTCCCAGGGACATATTAGAGGAGGGGCCGGCCGCAGTCCGAGGCTCCAGAGACTCAGGCCCGGCAGGAAGGGCCTTCTTCCTTCCCAACCCCCCCACACCGCCACGGCCCTGTGGATACCCCCCCAAAAAGAAAGAAAAAAGAAAGGCCTCCGTGCTTCCCTCCACCCCCCAACCCAGCTGACTCCCCCTCCTCCCTCCCCCTCCTCTCCTCCTCCCTCCCCGTCCTGAGGCCACTGGGGCGCCCCCTGCCCTCCCCACATTCGGGGTCCCCCCCATACCTCTCCTCCCCGCTAGGGAAACGTGGAAGTGAGCGGCAGGAAGCGCGTCACTCTCCTCCTTCCCCCGCCTCTCTAGGAAGCCGCGCTCGTTGCTCCCCGGAGGACCGCCGGGAGAGAGGCTTTGCGGTGGGTGGAGGAGGGGGACCCCTAAATGGGCCCGTGGGGAGGGGAGGGGTAGGGGGCCCCTTTGGCTCCATGCTTTCGGGGCAGCTGGAGGGGCTTCTCTGGGGAAGGACCCGGGGGGGTCAGGGGAAACGTTAGGCTGGGTGGGGGGCTCCTGTGTTGGGCGTGGGCGAGGGGGTCTCTCGTTGCAAAGCCCCCTCCCCAAATGACTCCCGGGGCCCCCCTCCTGCTCTCCGGGGGGGCGAGAGATTTAGGAGGGCGCTCGAAAGGAGGAAGAGAGAGGGGGGCTTTCTTTGGACACTTGCAGGGGGTGGAAGACGGTTATGGGATGCTGGGAGGAGGGTCAGAGGGGCGGGACTTGCCAGGAGGGGGAAGGGAG
The DNA here is from genome assembly GCA_948472985.1 of Iguana delicatissima. NCBI lineage: Eukaryota > Metazoa > Chordata > Lepidosauria > Squamata > Iguanidae > Iguana > Iguana delicatissima. The sequence goes on along the minus strand of CAOKZL010004563.1, from coordinate 7,189 downwards.
CCGGGGTCAGGCTATGATTGGGGAGGGGGAGGCCTGAGGCAGGCGGTAGGGGTGGCAGGGGCTGGTGGGGGTGTCATCTAAATGCAAAGCACACACACAAACACACACACACAGAGGACAGCCTGCCTTGCTTTGGGGGTCTCCCCCCTTGCCCCCCTTTCCTCCCCTGGCAGAGCCCCCTTGGGAAGGGTGGGGCGGAGGCGACATCCTCCCTTTGCATCTTTGCAGGGCGGAGGAGGGGGCGTGGAGATTGCCCTCCCTCCTGCCCCCCTCCCCCCATGGCCTTCCAGGAAGAGGGTCCCTCTACCCCCTCCTCAGGCCCAGAGGTCCAAGGCTGGGTTGCTCGCCTTCCAAATACTTTATAGGACAAAGAGCCTGGAGATCCTGCAGGAGAACTGTATTCAACTCTCATCTTCGGAAGTGGAGGACAGAATTCTGCCATCAGAAAAATGAGAATGAGTTCAGCACTGTGGAAAAGATCTGTTTTCATCAGGGGGGGGCAATTTCATGGGATCTGGAGGGCAACTCTCTGCCCATAGGACTGCCCCGTGAGCCAGACAGACTTCTTCAATAAGAAAACAAGCCAAGGAAGCTATATGTGATCCAAATCCTGTTCTGGTTTTGTGAAAAAGAATAATTTGGGGTGCTAAATGGTCTGTGGGTCCCTGCGACCTCCTTAATGGGGGTGGGGGACATTTTTCTCAGAGAAACACCCTGAGAGTTGGGGAGGGGCTCAGGGCCACCAACCCAGCCTTGGGGCCCACCAGGCCCCCGGGGGAATACCCAGGCCCCCCTAAAAGCAAGCGGCAATGTCTACTAATTGCCCAGAAAGAGTGGAAAGCGCAGGGGTCTTTCCCTTCCCACCCAGAAGCACAGCAGCACTTGGTTCACTCTGAGTTACTCCTCTGAAAAACTGAAAGCAATGGCGTCTGTGGGATTAGCTTTGTGTGCATTAAGATGCCCCAAAAGGAGGGACATTTGTGGTTACAGAAGTGTTGGGTTTTCCCCCTTTTTCAGCTCCTCATCTACTTGGAGAAGGTAGCCGTGTTTTTTCCCCCAGAGGAGCCTCGGGGTGGCTGGACCCAGACCAGAAGACCGTCTGCAAGAAGCCGCAGGGGGGAAAAAGGAAGGGTCCCCTCTGGGAAAACCCCCCTTTTGCCTTTTTTGGGTAGCTGCTGGAGGAATGAATTCACGTTCTTGGCCTGGGTCACTCCACTGGGGGGAAGCCAGCCTGGAGGTGGGCTTCCAGGCCAGGCACACGGGGACCCACGGGGCCAACCTTGAGCCCATCTGGAGGTGAGAAGCTTGCAGAGTTCTTCCCTTTTGTAACTTACGTGAGTGCAGAGTGTGGGACTTCCCCTCCCTCTGTGGCCCAGTTGTTCAAAGCGGAGAAAAGTTTGAACCACGAACTTTTGCTGGAGATTTTTGGGGATTTAAAATCCTCCCACAGGATCTCCTCTGGACAGGGAAAAAAAGTTGAGGGGAAAAAAGATCTATTTTTGAGTCCCATGTTCTCGGTTTCTACGTGTAAAAATCCCCTTTTTTTTATGTCTGTGGAAGAAATGTTTATAGTGTACAAATTTTACCAACAGTCTCAGAAAATGAGGGGGCAAAGAGGTGTATCGTTTTTCCTGTCTAAAAATAAAAACAGGTTTCCCCAGTTTCTTGGCAGTGGGCTACCAAAAGGAAGCCCCACAAGAAAGATGCAAAAAGCAGCCCCCACCCAGTCACCCCCCATGCTCTCCAGCTTCTCCTTTTGGAGGACAGTCCTGACTAATCCTCCATTGCCCCACTTTTTCATCTCTTTTAAAATGTCCCACTTCCCTCCCCCTCCTTTCTCCTGGCTTCCTTCTTTTGCCACAGACTTAGTTAAAATGCCCAAAATATTCACACTCAGTTAACTGGGGGGGGGGAGAGAGGGGGGGGTAGCTAATATATTGGAATGTAGGAAATCAATTGAAAACAATCTTGATGAACTAGAAAACTGGGTTGGAATTAATAAAACGAAATTTAACAAGGCCAAATGCAAAGCTTACGTTTAGGCCACAAAATCGAAATGTACAGATATAGATTGTTTGAGCCTTAGGTCAGCAATACTTCATGTGAAAAGGAGTATTTTTGGGAAGAATTTAATGTAAGCCAGCACTGTATGCTGAGCAAAGACATCAAATGTATCTTAGGCTGCATTAAAAAAGCATAGTTTCCATGTTTGGGTCTGTAATAGTTCCCGTACAGTCTCTGCTGGTCAGGGAAAGATTGCACTCGTGAAATACCTCAAGGGCTGCCACGAAGGGTAGGACGCAGGCTGAAAGAACAGAGGGTAAACTAGCTCTAATGGTTTGAAATTCCAGGCAGATGGATTTTGATTGAAGATTAAAAAACCTTGACAGTAAGAGAGGTCCAGTAATTGCATCTGTTAGCTAGAGAGGTGGGGGGATTCCGTCTCTGCAGATTTTGAAAAAGCGACCGGGTCTGCTTTAGCCGGAGGTCCTGCCTTGAGCAGGGGGTGGCATTTGACAGCCCCTTTTTCCCCGGGCATGATTCTGTGATTCTTTGTGGCCTCCTGGAGCCTCGAAGGGCCCTGCAAGTTCCAGCCACAAAGGAAGGAACTCTCCAAAACTGTAGGAGATTTTCCAAAAAGGGAAAGATTCCGTATGCCAGGCTAGATCATTTTAGCAGGTTTTGTGCCCCGGACTCTCTGGAAGCCAAGTGGACTTCCAAAATAAGACAGGCAATGAAAGAAGCCACAGTCTGGGTCAGAAGCCCGTTTCGGGTTTTTTCAAAAAAGGGCCCCGGGGTGGCCCTGCAACCTCACGAAAGACGAATGGCGCTTCTGAAGGCTACCAGGAGATTTTTTTTTGGGGGGGGGGGGGTCCAATCGAAATCTAGCAGTTAACAGTCTGCTATCATCCAGGAAAACCGCACTGTCTCAGAAAGCCTTTGATCTCCAGCAGCTGCTCCTGCCGCCGCAACCACTGGAAGTTGACTTCAGAATAAGGCCTTTACGGCCCCCCATGAATTCTTGCAACCAAGGGGTAGAAAAATTTGGGGGCTAGATGATGCTACCGTTGGATTTGTAACTGGTTGACTGAACGATCCCCAGGGGTGCTTGTCACCAATGGTTCCCCTATCCTGGAGAGAAGTGTTTGGGTGTGGTGCCACAGGGTTCCCCGGGGGCCCATGTGTTAAATTTCAAAGATGGATGTGGGAATAAGGGGACCCCCATAACTTTGCTGATGACACCAAATAAGGAGGGGTAGCTAACACACCAGAGGACAGGATGAGAATTCAAAATGACCTTTACGGACTAGAAAGGTGGGAAAAAACTAACAAAATGTATTTCAGTTGGAAGAATTGTAAAGCACTACACTTTGTTGGAAAAGAAATGTACAGATATAAGATGGGTGACAGCTGGCTTGACTGCAGTACATATGAAAGAGATCCAGGAATTTTAGTAGACCAAAGGGGTAGGATGCAGCAGGTTAAAAAGCCAATGCGATTCTGGGCTGCATCACTAGGAGGTGAAAAATACCATTCTATTCTGCTTTCGTCAGACCCCACCTGGAATAATCCTGTGTCCAGTTCTGGGTGCCACAGTTCAGGGGGGAAATTTTACAAGCTGGAATATGTCCAGAGGAGGGTGACCAAATGGGTCAAAGGCCTGGTAGCCATGAAGCTCTGTGAGGAGCGGCTTAGGAAGGGGGTATGTAGGTGACATGATAGCTGCGTTCAGATATTTGAAACGATGTCATGTGGAAGATGGAGAAAGCTCGTTTCCTGCTTATCCTGGGACTAGGACGGGGAGAAGTGGTTTCAAACTTCGGGAAAAAGAAATTCCATTGAACATTAGGAAAACCTCTGGACTTGTTCTTTCTCTGCTGTATAGTTCTGAGATACGTAAAATGCTGTTCCCTGACTTCTGGGGGGGTGTCCGGGGACACCCTGATTTGCTGCAAAAATACAAAGGTTGGGAAAAATTTCGGAGACTGCTTTGCAAACCTGAGGGCAGGACAGCAGAGCGAGATCCTTGACCATATGCGCACAGGGTCAGACCACACGAGAGACAGGCCAAATGTACAGCTTATTGAGCAGAATTGGCAAAATATCCACACACATGCACACAAGAAAGCAATCCCTCACACAAGCGCACAAGGACGAATGAGTCGGACAGAGATGAAGATCAACAAGAGCAGAGGGAAAGAGAGCAGTTTCTGCGGCACCTATCCGGTAGTCTTCAGTCTGAGAAGAGGCAGGGTGAAGGTGGCTGAGTGACGGGGGGGCGCTGAGGGGAGCTGTCGACTAGCAGAACGTAGGCGCACAAGTCAAGTGTGGGAGTTCTCCAAGAAGGGTCCCGAAGGGGGCTCAGTGATAGGGCAAAACATGCCTTGGGAGCAGGCCCCTTCCCACAAAAGGATAACGGCTGAATCACACAGACGGACCTTGTCTTTGTATTTCCTGCTGCTCTGTGTGTCAGGAGGATGGAAAAAAGGGCAGTTGCCGAATTTCTCCCTGCCACAAGCATCAAGCCCATCAGGGGGATAGTACCCCTCCCCGGGCCCTTGTTGTTATGGTCCGTGGTATGTGGGCATGCCTTCCAGGTTTCCCTATCGGAGAGGTGACCGGGGGAAACTTTGGTCACCTTTGCTCGGTCTTTGAGCTCGAGGTCTATGTGCCTCTCCGGTGAACCTCTGACTTAATGATTTTGGATATTCTTTAAACCTCCGGGGCTGGGGTTTTAGCAGGACTAAAAATGAGACCACAGGGAAATCATTTTATAAACTTTGTTACATGGGTTTCATATCTCCATTGTGGCTTGGTTAAAAAATTTTTCGTTCCTTGAGGTATGATGGTAATGTAGAAAGGAAATGTACAAAGGAAATAGTTTTTGCAACATTTGCTACCTACTGTGCTGGCCATATTTCAAAATGTCCTACCTTTACAAAGGTTGAATTAAACTGTTAGCAGACGGCAGTGCAAAAATTACAAGCAGGGCTCCTGGGGACCATTTGCTTTCTTTCCACAAGGGATTCCTTGAATTGGGGGTGGGATAAAGAATTCTTACCAAGCAACGGGGTCTTCCCACTTGGGGGACTTCTTCCCCTCTTCTCCTGGCCTTTCTACGGCTCTGGGTTATTGGTTTTATGTTAATGAGGTTTTTTGGTCAGCTCCTAAAAGGTTTTTTTCCTCTTTTTCAAAAAGGTACCTTCTGAAGAAATGCTAAAAAAAACATAGGAGCTTCAACCTAGGTTTTCCCTAAATGACTCAAAGGCACACAGGAATGAGAAGAACAAGGCAATAGGTCGGTGAAAGAATTTTAGGAGCCATACACCTGTGGTATCAGGAAAAAACCCAACAGTGTACTGTAAAAAAGGTGTTTGGAAGACAGACCACTAAGAAGAAGTGAAGACAGAAGACTTCAATCCTTGCTGTTCAAAGGGGCTCTTATTTGTGCACTTCTGAGATCATACTAAATCAGAAGATAAGTAGAATGGAAATTTTGGGACATCTACCCCATAGCCAGAGGAGAGAAGTGAAAATGTTTGGAATGTGGCAAGATCTTCAGTCAGAGTGGAGATCTGTGTTGCCATGAAAGGACCCACACAGGGGGGGAAACCCTAAAATGCATGGAATGTGGAAAGAGCTTCAGTCGGAGTGGAAATCTGCGTTGCCAAAAAGGGCCCACACAGGGGAGAAACCCATAAATGCTTGAATGTGGAAAGAGCTTCAGTCAGAGCGGAAATCTGCGTTCCCATCAAAGGACTCACAGGGGAGAAGCCCTAAAATGCATGGAATGTGGAAAGAGCTTCTCTTACCATCAAAATTACATTCCCATCAAAACCACACGCGGAGAAGCCACATAAATGCATTGAATGTGGGAAGACTTTCTCTTTTAGTAACAGTTTACATATACATAAAAGGGCCCACACAGGGGGGAAGCCCTATAAAAGCATGGAATGTGGAAAGAGCTTCAGTCAGAGTGGACATCTAGATACACATCAAAGGACCCACACAGGGGAGAAGCCCTATACATGCATTGAATGTGGGGAAAAGCTTCCTTACCATCTACATTCCCATCAAAGGACCCACACCGGGAGAAGCCACATAAATGCATGGAATGTGGGGGAAAATTTCCTCAAAATAACAATTTACATATACATCAAAGAACCCACACAGGGGAGAAGCCCTATAAATGTATGGAAAGCAAAGAGCTTTAGTCGGAGTGGAAATCTGCGTTCCCCTCAGAGGACCCACACAGGGGAGAAGCCCTAAAATGATGGAATGTGGAAAGAGCTTCAGTCAGAGTGGAGATCTGTGTTCCCATCAGAGGACCCACACAGGGGAGAAGCCCTATAAGTGCATGGAATGTGAAAAAAAGCTTCAGTCGGAGTGATTACCTGCGTTCCCATCAAAGGACCCAACAGGGGAGAAGCCTTATAAATGCATGGAATGTGGAAAGAGCTTCAGTCAGAGCATAGATCTGTGTTACCCGAGGACCGACACGGAGAAGCCATTTAAATGTCATGTGGAAAGACCTTTTCTACAAAAATTTAAATTCACATCAAAGAACTCATGCAGGGGAAAACCTAAATGTATGGAATATGAAATATGTTTCTGTCATGGGAATATTAGCTAAATAAAATAATGATACACTGATAGTAATATATGCAATGTTTGTATGTTAAATTTTAAAAAAATTCCACCCACATTCTTAATCAAATTTGCAGGTGATTGGACAGGATCAGAACTTAAGTGATCTTGACACATGAGAGAGCTGAGCAAAATTAACCAAATGAATTTCAACAGGGAGGAGTGTAAGGTGCTACACTTGGACAGAAAATTTGAAAAGCATAGAAATTCACCTGGCTTACCATAGATGTATAAAAGGGGTCTAGGGGGCTTGGAGACCACAAGTTGAACACGAGTCAGCAGTGTGATGCGGCAGCTAAAAAACCGATGCAATTCTGAGCTGCATCAAAGGAGTAGAGTGTCTAGCATCAGGGGAGTGATAGTATCTCTCTATAGTGCTTTGGCCAGACCGTGTCTAGTTCTGGGACCACAGTTCAGGAAGGATATCGACAAGCTGGAGGATGTCCAGAGGAGGGCAACCAAATGGTCGAAGGCATGGAAACTATGCCTTTTCAAGAGCAGCTGAGGGAGCTGGGGCCACTAAGCCCGGAGAAGGTTAAGA
>CAOKZL010004562.1:0-24086 GCA_948472985.1 Iguana delicatissima | reverse complement strand
GGCCAGCCTAAGTTCGTTCTATGCTTTAGCCTTTCTGACCTCCTCCCTACATCTCCTGGCTACTTGCTTAAATTCTTCTTTGGTGGTTTCCCCCTTCTTCCATTTCCTATACATGTTTCTCTTAACACTTAGCTCAGCTGAGAGTTCTTTAGTCAACCATTCTGGTTTCTTCAGATGCCTTTTGTTTTTCCTCCTTATTGGCACAGTTTCAGACTGTGCCTTCAGTATCTCCTTTTTAAGGAACTCCCATGCCTCCTGAACTCCTTTCCCTTTCACTGTTCTTGACCATGGAATTCCAGCCAGCAGCTCCCTAAGTTTACAGAAGTCCACTTTTTTAAAATCTAAGATGAGTGTCTGGCTACCCTTCTCTTCTCCTTCCCACTGAATGCCAAATTCCAATAGGGCATGGTCACTCCCCCATAAAGATCCAACCACTTCTACCTCATTAACAAGGTCATCCCTGTTGGTCCGGATCAGATCTAGAATATTTGATCCCCTTGTGGCCTCTTCCACCTTCTGGACCACGAAGCTGTCTGCAAGACAAGCAAGAAACTTGCTGGACCTCGCTGTCTTGGCAGAGTTTGACTGCCAGCATATATCCGGGTAACTGAAATCTCCTATTATTACTATATCTCTCCTCCTTGAATGTGCAGTCATTTGGTTGAGGAAGGCGTCATCAAAGTCTTCAGCCTGGGTTGGAGGTCTGTAGTAAACCCCCCACCAGAATAACCCTATTGTTTCTCACTGCCTTAATTCTTAATTCTTACCTGAAGCTCCCTTCCAACTAGAGCTACCAAAACCCCTCACTTTACCAAATTACCATTCAAGATAAAGGCAACAAAGAAATACAAAATCCATTACAAAAAACACTATTGATTTAATTAATAGTATTAATTTACAATATTACTATGTTTTAATCTGAATCAAAAATTGTGGTTCAACTATTATTTCTGTGGCAGAAGCAACATTAAACATGCCATATACTATAGATCCTTCCTTCACTGATCAGATTGGCCTCCTCAAGAGGTGTTCAGCACATTATTTCTATTAGTCTCAATTAGGGATACCCCCATAGTCCATCAAGTCCTAGATACTATATGCCTAGTGGTATATCAACAATCTTAACCATGCTTCATTTATTACTGTCCAGATTGCTTTCTGTTCAGACAAAATCTATTGCCAAGATTGATGAAGAAATCTTGTATAAAATGGATCATCCCACCAAATGTAAAGAAACAGCATTCATGTTCGATGCTCATGACATCAAAAGCAATAGGGATCATCTGTATTTGGACATGAGCATGCTTCTAATTGCTTTCTACAGTTCTTAGATTCAAGGAGACCTGAAACATACCATAGAGTTTCCATGGAAAGTTAAATAAAAAGGAAAGAAAGAAGAGAACTAAAGAAATAAAGGGAAAGATTTCACAATATCTTTTCTAAAACAGTAAATGAATGTATCACCTATTTTTAGAGGATTTATCTATCCATCAATTCTCCCCTAGACACAGCACAGTGTGTAAATAGTACCCAATAGGTTTAACAGGTTTTTTTTAAAAAAAGAACCTCTCATGGCCCAGAGAAGCCACAACAGAACCATGTACGTTATTTTTATTTCATTTCTTTTATTTATATGCTACATTTCTTCTGTAAAGGAGCTCAAGATAACAACAGATTGAATTAAGGTAGTCCAGAAACTGATCAAATCCAGTTGCTTCGTACTTCCAAGATGGCTGTATCCTGATGCCGTACTTTGGAATCGTAAGTTGAAATGCATTATTTGTTTATAAAACTGTTTATGAGTCATCTAGAACAGTGGTTCTCAACCTTCCTAATGCCGCAACCCTTTAATACAGTTCCTCATGTTGTGGTGACCTCCAACCATAAAATTATTTATTATTTACAATGCCTCCTCCCCCCCAGCAAAGGCCGCCTCGCCAGTCAGGAACGGGGGGGCGGGTAGGGTGGGAAAGAGGAGCCGCATGTCTCTCCCGGGAAAAACTCTGAGAACCCCCCCCCCCGGGCTCTGCTTCTGCTTCGCTCTCGTTTCCGCGGGGGGGGGGTGGGAAAAGTTTCCAGAGTGTCAACCCTGGCTGGGGGGGAGGAATCCCAGCACCTTTGTCTTTTGCGTCGGGCGCAGCTTGCCCCCCTTGGAAAAGCACAGCCTTGCGGCCCCCTGGCCCTTCCGCAGTGGCCCCCTCTGTGGCGAGTGGACAAGTGTACTGACAAGTGTAGTCTTTCTAAAGTACAAATCATGAAATGGCTTCTAACAAAAGCCTCACACATGTCAGGTTTTTATAGTCTCCCTCTGGCAGTGAGAACTGGGGAAGAAGCCCTTTCAACATACGTAAAGTATAATGGACCTGGAAATGTTACTATTTTTTGGATTATATCTCCCAGAATCCACAGGTAGTGGATGAGTACCAAGCAGAGTCTATTCTTAACTTGATACTCACTGCCAGAAATTTCTTTTTCAAACAATGAGAAGTCGTCACAGCTGGAAATGGAACACATTCAAGAGAAAATTCTCTCACATGTCTTTGTCTTATTCTCTCCAACTCCACAAATCCAAAAGAAAATATACTGTGACAGACAAACTTGACAGGCACTGGAAACCGTAAGCCCAGCTAGGCCAAAGTTTTAAGGAAACTGGCACCTTTAAAAGGGGTAAGAACCATTGTACAGAATTTAATTCAGCCACTGGCAAAAACAGAGAGAAAGAAATCTTGCAGGGAAATGCGGGATAAGGTTTTTCCATGGTGTCCAATTACAGTCTGGAGTTTCAGTTTTAAGTGCAAAAAAAATTCCTTTCATTTAGCTTACTGACGATGAAGAGAAGTCTGGCTTAAAAGACTCAGGATATTGGAAAGCTCAAGGTCCATTAAGCAGACTGGGCAGGGCTATGGTCCCCCCCAGCCCTTTATAAGCAGCCATGTGCTCCTGTAAAAATACTTAGGGCCGGCACATGCGGGGAGAACGCTCCCCGTCGAACAGCTGATCACAGCCAGGCAAGAAAATAACCGGCAGGAAATGCCCTGCAACAACTTTGGCTCCAGACGTCCTGCTGTAGCGCCATAAACCCTGAAGGGGAAGCCCTGTGTGTGTGTGTGTGTGTGTGTGTGTGTGTGTGGTACAAGCGTCCAAGCAGCACCCAGCTGCTCACTCGCCCTGGCAAGCAACTCTGACTCTGCAAGCCGGCATGATGGGGAAGGGGTACAGTGAAGGGGAAACCCTCTGTGTGTGTGGGGGGGTGGGGGGTACGGAGAAGAGACAGGAGACAGGTAGGCCTCGCGCGTTCCTCAGAGAAGGAGAGGAGAGCTCCCTCCCCAAGCAAGAGGAGAGGAGAGCTTCCGCCCCTGTAAGCATCCTCCCCCCGACCCTGCGCACCCTCCCATGCACCGGCCACGAGCAGCAGCAGTGGCTGGAGGCGGTGGGGCAGCCGTGGGGGGCTCGCACCCGGGACATCCATGGCCGGCGAGGGATGGAGAGGAGGCGGCGACAGGCAGGGTGCGCGGGCCATAGCTCCTTCCGCTCCTCCTTCTTCTCCTCCGCGCCCGGATCGGGCCCAGCCGCTGCCCCCACCCCACGCAAACAGGCCTGAGGGGGCTCCAGCCCTGAATGGGAAGCCCTCCGTATGTGTGTGTATGTGTGCGTGTGGTGCGCACGCAAGCGTCCATGCAGCACCCGGCTGTGCCCAGCTGCACGCCTCCTCTCCCTTCCTGCCAGCGCGGGGTCTCCTCTCCTCACCTCCACCTTCGCGCTCGGGCTCCAGCTCTCTCCTCTCGGTCTCCTTCCCTCCACCTTAACACTCGGGCTCCAGCTCTCTCCTCTCACTCTCCCCACCTCCGGCTCCACCTCAGGCTCCTCCAACACTTTCCCACCCAGCAGGGAAAGACAGAGAAATGCCCAGCATGCCTCCTCTCCCCTCCTCCCAGCCCAGTGGTCTCAGAAGCAGCGCTCCCATTGGCTGTGAAGCCATCTTCTTTTAAAAGGGGGCAGGGCGGGATAGAGGAGCGGCGACCCCTGTGAAATGGTCATTCGACCCCCAAAGGGGTTGCGACCCACAGGTTTGAGAACTGCTGATCTAGAAGAATGTCAAAGATGTAGTACAATTGAAAAATCTGCCAAAAAATTGCTGGGAGAAAACCTAAGTGAACATAAACATCTCTTTCCTGAAAAATGTAATAGTATTCCATAGAGCAATTGGTAAAAACACATATTGACAAGCCTAAACTGTTTTGCTTCACACATTCCAGTCCAGTTTCTCTTGTCCCTTCCATGATCCACATGGTTATGGCTGGAGTCTAGAATTCTGTGGATTATGAGCAGAAAAGACAGGACCTGCAGGCCTTTATATCAATTAGCTAATAAAGAACCATGGTCTGGCTAGTCAAGCATATAAAACAACAGCTAGATTATAATCCTACTTGAAACCAACATCTACTTCCTCTATGCTCTTTGCTTCCATTTTCTCTTTTTAAAGTTGTAGCAGTAGCACAAATTCATGGTTTACACACAGAATTTTACCACTCACTCACTGCTCTTCCATTTTGCACTTTTCTTGCCTCCAACCTGTTCCTACCCGTATATTTATACCTACTATGAAAAACTGGGATCTGACTCATTTATTATCTCAGGAAGAATAAGTTCAAAGCAAATTTACAGTCTGTCAGGTACTAAGGAGCTAGCTAGGAGCTAGGCAGCAAAGCTTGGGGTGGGTGAAGGGGGCTATTTTTCTTTCGAAAAAGAGAATAGCTTCCAGCTAAGCCTCAATGACAATGCTCCTCTTCCCATCAGCTGATTTTACATTTTCACTTAGAAACGAAAATCTAGAATGATTGGAAAGCTGAATTTATGCTCCTGACTAAAGCTACCTTTGGATGTTCCCAGAAAGCTCTGAAGAGCACAATAGGGAGAACAAAATTCCCATTTGCCTGCTGAGGTAGGTGAAAGGATCCAAGCCTATAATCAAAAGAATTTTAAATGAATGTTCCCCTTAGCTTTCTTCCAGATTCCTATATTTAGCTTACAGGCAACCCAGCACACATTTTCTTTCTGTAAATGTTTGATCTGGTATCTTGTAAGCTAATAGCTAATTTCTCTATCTTTCATAACAATTCATACTGTCAGAAAGCTGGGAATGGGTTCCTTTAAGATTTAGAACTGTGTTTCCAAAATTATTTACTGAAGTGGACCAGTCTGTTGGATACATACTTCATGCAGCATGGTACCTGCCCCCCACCCCTGGGCTTCTAACAGGTATAAAAGATATGCAATCTGTTGAACATGAAACACTCAAACAAAGAGCTGAACCAAATGGTTCATTTTTGAAATAAATGCACTGAGGAAAAAATGAGCATGCTGTTTGGCACCCCCTTTCATATTCCTTCATTTCTTGTTCATCCCTTTTGAGGGGATATGTTATCTATCTCTGTTCTGCAACAATCTTTTCCCACTAGTGACAGCAGGGGTATTCTTGACAGCGGTGATCCTCTCTTCACCATGCCCTGGAATGAAAGCCACCAAGACCAGTGTTGGAGCCCTGGTGGCGCAGTGGTTAAATGCCAGTACTGTAACCACAAAGCTGTGAGTTCGATCCTGCCAGGCTCCAAGGTTGACTCAGCCTTCCATCCTTTCATAGGTCGGTAAAATGAGTACCCAGTTTGTTGGGGGCAATTAGCTAAAAATACATTGTAAACCACTTAGATAACACTTAGTTGATAGGTGGTATAGAAATAAATGCTATTGCTATTGCTATTATTAAATGTGTGGAAAAACCACTGCCCGTCAGTGCCGAGTGCAAAAGGTGCACCCAAGACTCGCACTCAAAGCCTGCCAGCCTGACACCTCTTTGTGATCGGAACTGAACAGCCAGGGAGATCTCTGAATGAAGCCAGGGCCAGGACAAATGGGTCTGCCTCAGTTCTCCCTTTCTGAGAACACAGTCCCTTCCTCACTCTTGTCCCCCCTTGGCTTCTTCCTTTCAGGACTCTCCCCCTTTACTGCCTTCCCTAAATCTGCCCTTCTCCCAGATGTAAAGACCAGCAATGATTTATATTATTCAAGACTGTGGCACTGTTGGCACTAAGGTCAAGATGATATTATTGGTGGCTTGTATATCCCAGGATTCAAAATAAGACTATGTGACACTGTTTTAAGGAACACAGAATTTCAAACATTTATAGCAACACTGTTGTTTTAAATGTGTTTTGTATCTAAATGTTTATAAACAGCACATCATTCTCTCTCTTTCTCTCTCTTTCAATTCATTCACTATCTCTAGTACACCCAATTTCTCAGTTCTCTCTCACACAGAGCTCCTCAAATCTCCAACCTCTCCCAAACACACCACAAATCACACTCCTGTTCAAACACACACCAGACAGTTAAAATCCATTATTTTCCATTTTCCACCAGCCCCTTCCCGGGCTATCCAAGGTTCCATTTCACTAGCCAATCAGCTTAAACACTCTCAGTTGCCAAGGAGGCTCTGTTGTCAAGACCCCCTCCCATCAGGTTTGTCACAACTAGGTACCAAAGTCAGTGCTGCTATTTGTGTCACTGCTAATGGCAAGTAAAACCTTGAACAAAAGACAGTGAATGCAGGCACACAGTTGGAGAAAGGCAATAAATTCAACTACATTAAACAAATTTGGTCTAATGAATAACAAAACAAATGAAATTGTAATGAACCAAAGCAAAACAAAAGAAGGTTAAAATTGTGAAAGTGAATGCAGCAATGAAACAGAAAGATTTTTGCTCATCTCTAATATTTAATTTAGCTTCCTTATATATGTTGGAAGCATTTTATTATGTGTGACACTTAGTAGGTTTCTGTTATAAACTTTTCCTTATAATTCAAGATATGTCCATAGTCATGTCCAGAAAGTGAAATTGTTGAATGGTATTGTATAGGATCAGATAAACGGTGGAGTAAAAGTTATTGAAATCTAGGTAGAACTGCTAAGGGGCTTCCTGTCTATGTTTTACTTTCATGGTAAGTAAGATGGCATTTTCTGAAAGACTGTCAGAAGGTGTTCTGTTTGTAACTTATACAGTATTGGCATATTGCCTGAAAATAGAATCCATATTACTTTGAAAAGTTTTGTAAGTTTAAATTCTTGGCTGGAAAGAATGTGGAACTTCAGGGAAGGAAGAGAAATAACTTCTACTAATAAACTCTAATTCTAAGTAAGGCAAAAGATGAATAGGGAACTGGAGAAGCAAACAGCAACTAATATAAAACAAACAAATAAAAACAAATAATATCCATCCTACATTAGAATACAGTGCACTCTCTTCTGGCATGACTTTTGCATGCACTGATATGAGATTCTGTGAAGCACCATGTACCATTATAGTCAATGGATGGTGTTTGAACAAAAACTAATAAATATAACATTTAAAAAAATGGATGGTGCTGGCACACGCCTGTGCTGCTGTAGGGGTACACACATTGCATTCATTTGATTACAATGGGAAGCATCTCATTTTTTTTTTTTTTTTTTTAATGTGGAGGTTCCTGCAATGGAACCTCGACATATAGGGCAAGCACAGTTTAGTTGCTGTAGTTCAAAATCATTTTTTAAAAACATTAGCACACTTATTTCTAAATGAACACACTGTCAGAGTTTCTGATTTCAGAGCCGAATCATGAACAGAAAAATTAAAGAATGCAGCTCTTTTTGAACTGTACCACTTCAGACAACTTCTTAGTTTGAGGTCACTTTTTAAAAATATTCCCATTTTTAAAAAATCCACAAACAGAATAAAATAACATATCAGATAGAAGGCTACAGCAAGTTTTCTGTTTTTTAACAGAGAAGATTCAAAAAGGAAGCCTGCACTCTGATGTGAACATGTGAGTGATATTTGGCTTGAACATTTATTTAGCCCATTAACTTCATAACTGTGCTGCACCTTATCTAGACTGCAGTGGTAGAATTCTGGATTGTATCAGAACTACTGGGGAGCATAATTTTGAACGCTGCTCCATTTCAAAAGTTCCTGGGAAAGTAACATACAAGTGAAGACTATGCTAAATCAAGTCCCTGGTGCACTTTTTTTTTAAATGTAGAGAGCATGTGTGTCTTTGTGAGAGTGTGTTTATACTGGGAAGCATTAGAAAATGCAAACTCTTATCTGCAGTCCAAAGTGATAGTAGAAGTCGGGGCAAGGCTTTTTATAGGAAAGAGGTCCACCTACTGGATCCAATACTTCTCATATTACTGGAGCGAGAACTGAAACATGAGAATATGTTGAATTGTAACATAAAGGACCCTAAGATTGCTCTCATATGCCCAACAAAGGGATTTTTCTGCCGTGTTCCCACTACCATTGATAAGACAGAATCTATTGTACAGACAGTAGAAATGTCCCCAGTCTCCCACTTCACCCCACAATTCTTCAAATATGCTGTGGCATTGTTAAACTTACTTGCTATGGAACACATACTTCTTTCATGTCAGGAACACATATCTCAAAGGAACTCAAGAAAAAAGCTAACTTAATTTTAAAAAGAAATATATAGCTTATGTATAATAAAAATGTATAGCTCATCTGATATAGAAACTGGACAAAAGGTTCAGCTATCTTACAGGCCAACCACACACGTCCGCACGCATGCACATGCTCACGTGCACGCCCGCACACACACACACATATGGTAGAGCACTTTTAAAAAATAGTTCAGATCTTCCCATTATGTGCCTTCAAGTCATTTCAGACTTAGGACAACCCTAAGGAGAACCTATCTCAGGTTTTGTTGGCAATATTTGGTTAGAGGGGTTTGTCTTCCTCTGAGACTGAGAGTGTGATTTCCACAAGGTCATCCAGTGGGTTTCCATTCCATTCTCCAGAGTCATACTCCAAAGCTCAAATGGCTATATCACACTGTCCCACCCAATGTGAAAGTACCTGCATGTAGACGATGCAACTGAGAACATTAAATGTGTTGCAAATATGATATTCAGAACTTCAAATTTCTGTATAGGATTTTTAGTAAAACACCATGAGACTGTATCCAGAGAGTGTTATAAAAATATTTATAATAAAGTTAAAATAAATATGCCATTAAAAAGCCTCATTGATTCTTGCCTGTAGAACTATGTCACGCATTACTCAACCAGAAGATGTTCATATTTATATTCTCTGATGTGACTTGCTATCTTCTGTGAAAGCACATTTATTACAAAGTCCCATATAGAAGCAGCATGCTCAGTGAAATATAGTTATGTCATCTACAAGACATAGTAACAAAGCAATCTTGCATACTGGAAAATGGAACTTGAAAGCCTATATGATTAGATGCATTTACATTATCTTTTGCATTAACTTCCCTTATGATCCTCTGCAATGGGTTTTAATTATGGCAAATAAGCACTAATGAAATCAAGGAAGTGGAACAAAAATCAGTGTGTAAATGCTAAACCGAATGATTAAGTATTATTAATAAGAGTACCAGTATGAATGAGATTTTGCAAGAGAAGCTTTCTGCATTTTTATTGAATTATAAGCTGTTTCTAACACTCACCCCATCTGGGAAGTCGCTTTCTTTGTCAAATAAACATTGTTCTTAAGCAATACAAGGGGATAATACAAGGATACACACACACACACACACACACACACACGTGTGCACATACACACCCTTCCACAAAGCTATTCCTTCCTTCCTTCCTTCCTTCCTTCCTTCCTTTCTTCTTTTTTTTCTCCACTCAGCAAATACTGAGAAATATTCAAAGTTCCTATAGGGATTATCTTTTAGATTACAACGCTCTCTAAATTCTGGTGGGAATACAACTAAAACTCTCCTCAGTGCTAAACTTTGATTGGATTGTGACCATTCATTTAGTAAATATAGTTTTAACTTATCTTCTTGGGGAAAAAAGAGTAGATTTCGTATTTTGTTTTCATATACATCTTCAGGGCTATGCATACGCAGACAGGGAGTGATGTTAATTATTCTGTGATTCAATTTTTCAGTACTGGGTGAAGCAGTCCAAACTATGGAAAAAAAGGAACACTAAAAGAGAAGTCATATGTAGGCCTTACCAAAATATACAGCTTAAGAAGATTTTACAGATGATGTCTTCATGATCATCATTATGAACAAGCATACCAATCCAGCAATAGACATTCATGTGAATTGGTAACTGGGTGTAGGGATATGTTGGGGATACCTAACAAGATGCACTTCTGAAGGTGGAGATTTTTAAGTGGATTGTATTTGCCCTATAGATCAAAACAACTAATTTGTCAAGGAGAAAACTAGGTAACAAATTTTCTACTTGACATCTAATTATTAACATGTAGGGATTTTTTTTAATATGGAAGAATGTTTAGTCATAATAACTGTTTTTAGAAATTGGAAAATATGTAGAAAAGGGTTAATGTGCTTACTTCATCTTTAATGAGATTTTAACAACTTTAAATCAACTATTCTTGAAGGAGGAAATTTAACTATTGACATTTAGATTTAAGTTAAATATGCATCAAAAATACATCAAAAGCCTTATGAAATTAAGCAGAAAATGCCATCCATGACTTTACTCACCATTTCCTGTACCTTCTTTGAGCTTAGGAGAGAAGGAGGCAGGTGTATCCAGTGCAGAACACAGGAGGACAACCTGAACGCAAAGAAGCCCACCCTCTTCACTGCCCTTAGGACTTACAGGTTTAAAATCTTTTAACCTTGGAGTTAACTAAATAATCATACCCAAATCACTGACTAAAATAAAGAAACATTTCTGTAGCCTTTTGCATTTTAAAATCACCTGATCAAGAGATTAATAATCAGGTCTGTACGCATGTATGTTTTCTAAATTGTGTTACCTCAAAATGTGGGTGACTCAGGAGTCCACCCATGATGCCAGTACCTCCACCTGACAATGGAGAATTAATTAGTTCAAAATTAGGAGGCTTGCAAGCGAGGGAGGCGCGTAACTTAATGAGATCTTTCCATCAATGTTTATAGGGTCATGCAGGAAATATGTGTTTTAGTGAAATAGTCACATATACACACAAAAGATCCAAACACTCATACACAAACACAAGGACTAACAGAAGTAAAGAGAAGAACGTTTGGATAGAGGAATTTTAAGATGTGTGTTGTGAGCCTTCAAGTCATTTCCAACATACAGTGACCCTAAGGTAAATCTATCATGGGGTTTTTGGGGGGCTGAGAGTGTGTGATGTGCCCAAGGTTTGCGTGGCTGAATGGGGAACTGAACCTCAGTCTCCAGGGTTGGAGTCCAACGCTCAAACAACTACATCATGCTGACTCTCAAAACAAATCTGTACCACTAGAGCTAATAATTTTACATGTGAGAATGAAGCAAATGGTAAACACTAGTATATTTTTTTCCCAAAGCACAGAGCTTATTCACATGTTGACTTGACTTTAACAATAACTTCAATCACAGATATCATGAAGGCAAACGTGAGTTTAAACCAAGACATATAGTGCCAATTCAGACATTACACCAAGAAAAACCCAGATATAAACTGAATAGGAAGCTGTGGTCAGTCAAGGATCCTTGGCAAGTACTTGAGTCTCATGAAGATGCTTCCAAATAAATACTTATTTCACTCATAGTCAGATCTATACAAAACAAAACAAAAAAACTATTGAAGTAGTCTTTTCATCAACATAGGGTTTTAATTATCAAAATTCTATCCTCTCATATCAGACTCTACCCTCTTCTTCGCAAGAACAGGGCTTAATTTTAGTTAAAAAGCTCTTCCTTTCAATTTCTTTTTAAAAGACTTGTGAAGTCTTGAACACAATTTGTGATGATGTATCTTCAAGAGTGTTTTTCTTTAATGTTCAGGGATTTCTCAGGGTCCTTAATACAGACTATTTCTAACAACCCCAGTTTTGTCATTGACTATTTTGATAGAAATAATCATATTTCCTGGTATACAAGGGCACAAAACAGAATTTGAAATACCTGATAGTATTAAGAATACCAAGAATAGATCTCAACAAACACTCTTTGCTTCTAGGCTTTGAATGAGCTGTTCACTGAGTGGATTTTGCAGGAGTTTGTCAGGGGAAAACAAAGCAAGCTTATAACTCTGTTGTTCTTGTTTTCAGAAACTTGCTCCTCCAAAATGTGTGCACTTTTTTCTCCATTTGGAAAACCAAGTTTTCTATTCTTGTTTGCTTCTTTACGTACTGCCATAGGAACTGCTGTATATTGGATTAACGAGTCCGCCAAATTGCTATATTTACAACCATCAGTTTCCTCAAATTACATATGGAGTAGAACTGAGTCTTACAAAGGGATCATATAAAGATAGGGAGCATTTTATTTCCCTACACAACATATTTTAGTTCAAAGATGAAAACTGGGATTATGCGTATAGAGAATCAATAATAGCTGGAGATATAGATATAGATACACACACACACACAAACACAACATGACAGGCTTTGGAAAAGGAAACCTTACATGAAATCAACTATACTATTACTGAATCAAAGATTCTGGGAGATATAATCCAAAACAATAACTTTTTCAAGGTCAGATTTCACTCATAGGCCATTCATTAGCTGAGGGTCGTAGTGATAGATTACTATAATTTTTGCATCATTTCTGTTCAAGTTAGACAGATAAACTACTTGCCTGGTCATACATATATTGCAAGAAAAAAAATTCACGTGAGCAACTAAGTGCTTAAGTAAATTCTACATGAATTTGTTCATTTTTCAGTTTGGAAAAGTAATCTTTACCAACCTATTTGCCAAACTGGGGCAAGATACTGTAGAAAAAATAGTTTTATGTACGTCACTTTATAGGAATCATCTTACAACTCCTCCAACACATGCAAAGCAAGTTAGTAGACATTAGGCACATTGACACATTGTATTGTACAACTCAGACACTCTTAGTGTTAGCATCTAAAAAGGTAAAATATAGATAGGATTTATCTCAGCAAATTCAATTACCATGCAAGTACACAACAGTGTTCTGAGAGGAAGGCTCACTTGCCTAATTAGGGAACACTTAATTGCAAATAGGGGTTTGCCACTGCTTTCAAGTGTAAAAAGGGCCACAAAAGAAAGAGCTGGCTAGCTGGCTATCAGAATGAATTTTATTTTATAACTAAGATAGCAAATTCCTGACACAAAACTGAGTGAAAAAGCAGTATTTATTCACAATATTTATTGTTATTCTTAGAATATTTTATAATGAAATAACTTTATTATGAAATGCTTATATAATGATATAGGTTCAAAAGGAAATGCTTTAACAATTAATACTTTTTCTGCAGGAATGCAGTTACTAGTTCAGTTCACTCCGTACTCTCTCAATTCCTCTATTAGATTTACAGGATAATATATACTGAACTTTTAAAAAATATTAAAAAAAATACTGGCAAACATGCTAATGAAATTGCTATAGAGAAGACCACAATAGTATGATTAGAAAAAGGAGACAATGCTTGGAATGTGCTATATTCTCCAAGACTACTTCAGCGATTCTTACATCCTTGGAATGTATCAGAATTACTGATGGTCCAAAAGTCCAATCTGTAACATCTGGTATACTACAAAACTGATTATATAATTTAAGTGTATCTGTGAACCCTAGATTCAGGCCTTTTAAACCTGAAAACAGAGACACGAGACAAATTTAAACAAAGTATTTCTTCCAGAGACAAATCCTCAGAAGATTACCATGGTCTTCTGTAGTTGCAAAATAACAAAAACACACACACACACAAACAACACCCCCCAGTACTTTCATTTTATACATCTAATAAAAGAAGTTTTTTTTTAATGAATGGACAGATGGATGTTTCATCCCACAATAAAATTATTAGAACACTTTGGTGTGTCTTTCCATTTTTGATCTGTATCATTTTTTACATTATTTTTTATTGATATTAAATTATATTCGGTTATTAATACAAAGTAAAGATGCAGCATCTCTATTCTTAACATCATATTACATTACATTACATTATTACTTATTACACTAACTTATCTGCCACATTTTACATTCCTTTCAGAATTCATTTTTCAAACTTTGTGTATATTTGTACAAAAGTATATTCGAACCTTTTTTAAAAAGAGTAAAAAAAAAACATACAAAGCAAAACAGAACAGAAAATACAAAAATTAAATAACAACTTCCTCTAGTTTGGGCTCACACAACTGACTGGCCTGTTTTTACATATTCGTGTTTCTTTTATTTACACGTCTCCCCCTTTATTTATTTTTCCCATACTCTGATGTCTTTGTTATTGTTCCTCCTCATATATTTTATGTTTTTATGTTAATCCATTGCAATTATCTTACCATTAGCCATTGTTAACAATTATTCCATTGTACCACTATTCCATTATACCTTATTATTATTGTTCATTCATACCTGCACCTGTGCTTTCGCTCACTTACATAGTGTATACTTTATAATGTGCAGCTTGTATCTTCATGGTACCTGATACACGTTTGTAATATCTGTAATGTAATGTACACTCATATTTATTTAAATTTAAACACTTTAATCTCTCTTTTCACTCATAGCCAAAATAACTTTTTATAAATTTATTATATTTCTTCCATGAATATATTTCCCCACTTATTTTGGAGGAACTTTGTTACTGGGTGCCATTCTTTCATGATTTCATCCGATTTCTCTTTTATACTTAAGGTCAGTCGGTCACTTTCTTTTACTTCTAATATTTTTAACATCCAGTGCTCAATGTTTAAACTTTCTTTGTTTTTCCAGTTTTTTCCGATTATAATTCTGGCTACAGTTATTAAGTACAATAAAATACTCCAATATTTTTTTGAGATTCTTGAGTCTATAATTTGAATCATGTTTAGCAAATATATTTCAGGCCTTAATGGTATTTCAGTTTTAAATATTTTCATCAGTATTTTATTTATCTCTTTCCAGAACTTGTTTACATTTGGACAGTACCACCACATATGCATAAAGGTCCCTGTTCTTTCCTGACATTTCCAACATTTATCTTGCTTTGTATTATACATTTTTTAAATTTTCTCTGGTGTTATGGACCATTTGTAGAACATCTTTATGTAATTTTCTTTTAGATCTTGCGATAGCATAAATCTTTGTGTTAGTTTCCACGAAGTTTCCCACTGATCCAAATCAAGTGAATGGCCTATTATATTTGCCCATGATATCATAGTATTTTTCAGTTTGGTCTTCTAAATCATATTGTAATAGATATTTGTAGAGCTTTGCTATAACATGATCTGATTCTCCGGATATAATCTTCTCTAGTTCACTGAGTGTTGATCTTCTGTTAAATCCCTCTAATTTTAAATCTATTTTGTATCTTTCATATAGTTGCCTATACGGGAACCATTTAAGTTTAAAACCAATTTGGTATAGATGTTGTCTTGTCTAGATTTGTGGTGTTGCATCTTCCACATTTTTCAACAAATCCTTATATGACAGCCATTTTTCTTGTCCTTCCACCCATCTTTCGAAAAAGGCTTCTTGTGGGGATATCCACGTTGGTATTCTGTTGTAGAATTTTTTCTTTATTTTTTCCCATATTTTCAATAGAGAGCCTCTGATATAATGATTTGAAAAATCTTTATCAACCCTCACCTTATTATACCATAGATAGGCATGCCAGCCCATACTATTATCGGCATCTTCCAAAGTTAGTATTCTTTATTTTGTAGTATTATCCATTCTCTTATCCAAGATAATCGGGATGCATAGTAGTATAATCTTAGATCCGGTAAACCACATCCTCCTCTTTCTTTTTGATCTGTCAAATTTTTCCAACTGATTCTCGTTTTTTTTTCCTTCCCATATGAATCTTGTAAGTTCTCTTTGCCATTGATTAAAAGGTTTTTCATTTCTTATTATTGGAATGTTTTCAAACAGGAAGATCATTTTAGGAAGTATGCTCATTTTTATTACTGCTATTCTTCCGAGTAAGGAGAGACGCAATTTATTCCATTTCTCTAGATCATTCTTTATTTCAGCCCAGACTTTTTTGTAATTGTTATTATACAAACCTATGTTTTGTTTCGTTAGCCAGATACTTAAATATTTGATTTTCTTTTGTAACTGGATCTGTATCATTTTTAAAGTGATCTTCCCTGTCTCCGAATAGCAGTGGATTTCCTATAGAATTTCAAAGTTTTATTTTTGTAAGAAGAAAGATGTTTACAAATTACACTGCATTTCTGAAAGCCTGTATATGCATTTAAAGGTTTAGATTGAAAATAACATTGGAAATAATTAATATTTATCTTAGTTTGGATGATTTGTGATGAATGGCTTATACATTTGGCAAAGTTGGCACACTGGTGATTAGAAGATTAACAAAAGTGACAAAGTCTCCTTTTTTGGAGGTTTTTAACCAGAGGCTGGATGGCCATCTGTTGGGAATCCTCTGATGGGTGTTCTTGCATAGCAGAGGGTTGGACTTGATGGCCCTGGTGTCTCTTCCAACTCTATAATTCTATGATTCTGTGATTCTATGACAAGTTGTCATGGATGGAACTATTTTTGAAACACTGTGATGATGGTATATGCGGGTAAGTGATTTTCATATAGTCCTTTAATGAATTTTAAATAGTTTTAACACTATTTTTACATACATTTACATACTTACTATTTTTACATACATACATTTTACACACATACATACATACATTTTATATAAATTTTTGTATATTTTTAATCCATGATGCTTTTAATAAATTGTAAAACCATCTTGTGTCCCATTATTGGGCAAAGATGGAAGATGAATCAGTAAAATGAAGGAGGAGGAAGGAAAGGAGAAAAGAAAAGAATGGCATCCCTTTTAGATCACTGAAAAGTGTTTATCCCTATGTAGTTCTTTCTTCTTCCTCCAAGATCAACAGAACTCCTTCCTTATTGGTATCTCCCTTCCTTTATCTTTGTTGGAAATTATAGCATTCTCTCTTCCCCACCTCTTTTGTCAGGATAGCCTTCAACTGTCAGTCAATGTGTATATTTAAAATTATTGGCTGAGGCATCTAGACTTTACATTCTAAAGTCTGTGACTGGCTTAGATTAGAAGGCCACACCTCTCACTCTGTCTCCAAGGCCCTTTTCGCACTCAACTTCGAATGCGAAATGGCTATGGGAGCAACGTGGAATCGTGAGGACAGTCCGCATGATGTTCTCATGACTGCGCATTGCTCCCATAGCAATCCCATGGCAATCGTGCATTATATTATTTTTGGTTTTTTCCCGAAAATGATGCGCAATTGCGCATTCCTCCCTCGTCCCTCCTGCACTTACCTAGCATGCGGAACCTCAGGAAGCACGATGGCCATGCTTCCTTCTCCAGCGCAGCCTAGAAAACTACCCAGCTGCACTGCAGAAGGAAGGGGCAGAGCTATCGCGCTTCCTTCTGTCCAGCACAAAGCTGCTGTGGAGGGAAGCACAGGGAATGTGATTCCCTCCTGGAGGAGGCTTTTTGCACAATCTCCGCATGACACCAGCGGCACCAGCTAAGGTGCAAAAAGGGCTCAAGATCTCTGTTCTCCTTTGACTGCACTGACTACACATGCACTGAGCTAACTGCTGTTAACTGTCAACTGCTGTGTACTGTAACTTCTCATTTATGCTAAGCATATCTATCAACTTATTAGTTGGTAAGTTTAATTGAAGAAAAAAATGTATTATAATTTTTTTTAGTAAATGTTTTCTTTTAAATTTTGAATTCTATTGTCTGCCTTGACTTCTTCAAATCAGCCATGATATTTTAATAAGCCACACCTAAACTAGAAAACACCTTTCTCTGCAACTCTGCTTGATACAGAGTTATCATAGGACTAATCGCCTGGGTAACTCTCAACTTCCAACGATCTTTTACATAGAGAACTGACAAACCAAAGGAATCAGAAAATAAAAAGTAAAGCTGAGAGTGAATGACAGAGAGAGTTGTACAAATAATAAAAACAAAATAAATCTATGCATGTTCAATCAACCAAAAATATATAAAAAAGAAAATGAAGACCAATCCACAAATGGCCCAATTTTATATGATTTGTTATAAGTACATAACTACGTATTTCATGCAAGAGACACACAGTCATATAAAAGTGAATGTCTGCTAGACATTAATATCAAAAGTAATAGAAGACAAATAATAAACACCACAAATATGCCATACAAATTTCAACATCATAGGTTAAACTTGTATAGATTTGTGCTAAATTGCTCTTTAGCAAGTCCAGAGGAGGGCGACCAAAATGGTGAGGGGCCTGGAAGCCATGCCCTATGAGGATAGACTTAGAGAGCTGGGTATGTTTAGTCTGCAAAAGAGAAGGTTAAGAGGGGACATGATAGCTATGTTCAAATATTTGAAGGGATGCCATGTAGAGGAAGGAGAGGGTTTGTTTTTTGCTGCTCCAGAGACCAGGACAAGGAGCAATGGATTCAAGCTGCAGGAAAGGAGATTCCACCTGAACCTCAGGAAGAACTTCTTGACAGTCAGGGCTGTCCGGCAGTGGAATATGCTGCCTCAGAGGGTGGTGGAGTCTCCTTCCTTGAAAGTTTTTAAGCAGAGGCTAGATGGCCATCTGTCGTGAGTGCTTTGAGGGTGTTCCTGCATGGCAAGGGGTTGGACTGGATGGCCCATGTGGTCTCTTCCAACTCTACATTTCTATGATTCTATGATTCTATGATTACTTGTACTGCATAGTTTTATTTATTACTTCCTGACTCTTTATGTTTGCTGATTGTTAAATTTGAATGAATTACTTTGTCATGTTTTATATGCAGCTGTCCAGTTTCACACACTGTCAAGAGTCCCTGAGCTTACTCATGAAGAGACTTTTCTCAGATTCAAGAGGACATGTGAACAGAGAAGCTGATTATCCGCTGGAATCATGGCAATGCTAATGCTCCTCTTATGGCACCTCCCTGTGCAACCATCTGCTAACCAACTAGCTCAGTCCTGTGATCTGATTCTTTGTATCTGGAAGCTCTGTACGCCCAAACTCCTCTGTAAAGATGCTCCTCAATGCCACACCTTGCAGCTGGAAGGAAGTGAAAAGAAAGCACTCTGAGTTTGTATTATGATTCAGAAACACAGAGACCTGGATATTCACTAGGAGCTAACTAAACAGAATATAGCCTTAGGGATGGTACTCCTGGAAGCCCCAGTTGTTCCTCCTCACTGAGCTCATTAGCAGGTACACTGCTTGCATTAAATACCTGCTTACTTATATTACACTCCGCTTGTACATCTATAAATATTATTCAGACACTCTCCAAAGCTCACTTGTGCTTATTATGAGGAAAATAGACTTGTTCTGAACCTTCCTAGCAAGGGTTGTGAGCTTCCTTTCTGTACAAAATATCATAGTCTGTGACAAGAAACCCAATATTTTGTAACTGTAATGGTCCACCTCTCTTTGCAATGGCACACTAAAAATCTTCATTCCTGTTTCAGTGATGTGCTCCGGATGTAAATGTGCTGTCAGTTCCAAAGACAGTCCCCATGGCATGGATGAGGAATGCAGCTGAAATCATTAATGCTTTTATGAACTGACTGAAGTTTATAAGTTCATCTTCTGTACATGACAGCTGAACACTAATGAGAACATAGTTAGGTTTGATGTCAGGTTGAACAGATAAAAGGAGAAAGACAGCTTTATGCCTTTTTGCTGTACAGACAGTAATAATAAAATGGAAAGTGCATTCCATATATCTGCCTATTTGCATTTAAGTAATCCAGGAAAATGGCGCAGACACATTGGTGTTTATTTCAAATGCTCTTTGGCTGAAAAATGGCAGCTTTTAAGCACCCAGAATGATTGTTCAATATAGAAACAAGACAACTCAAATATTTAAAAATGCTGCCAACCTACCCAGATAAAAAAAAAATACCAAGAAAATGGGATGGTGTTAATGCTTTTCCAATACAAATGTTGTTACCCACTCCACTGGAATGGCTCTTAGTGGGACACTTTGAGCATAAATTCAACTCAGTGGCAATCTATATTACCTAGAAAATAGAACTAGAAAGAACTCTATAGCATGGTTCCATTGTTGTTAGTTCAAGTTCCAGCATAATTGTCATATCTCAGGTTCTCTTACACAGGCCACATGAAATCTCATGTAATCTCTCTGCCTTAAATCAGGAGTTCCTACAGCAAAAATATGGCAGATAGGTCTCTATCCAGATTTGTGTATAAATGATGTCTTATAATTTTCTATCTATTTCAATGCAAAACAATCAAGAGTACCATTTGACAAAAATACTATTACTAATTCTAATAAAAGGTTATATCCTGGCTTCTTATCTTATAAAATCTATGGGAAGCTTACAATAAAATCAGTTTATGCAATTTTAAATTTAAAGAAATAAAAATAATTCAAGCATTCTAAAAACAAATTTAACAACTCAATAATTTTAAAGTCAAATAATGTAAGAAGTTAAAACAGTCTACAATTTGGCATTTTTCGAAGAACTAGCTGTGTTATTCTCTTTAAGCATAAAAAAGAGGGGGAAGAAGGAATGTAGCAGATCCTTTAAGACTAACTGATCTTTATTTTAGCATAAGCTTTTGTGGATATAAACTCACTTCTTCAGATGCAATACAGATTGATATCCAGGACTCAGGATATAAAGCATATTTGGAGTTGTCCATATTTGGAGAAGCTGTTCTCTTTGTCCCATGTAGAGTGTAGAGGGGCACTGCTGGCATAGGATGCTACATGAAATATATAATATAACCTCTACACTCTACATTGGATATACTCTCTCCACTCTCCACTGGACATACAGGACAAGCTCTGCACAAGAGCATAAATGGACACAAACTGAATATTACAGATGGCAATACCCAAAAACCAGTTGCAGAACATTTCAACCCACATGAACATACAGCACAGGATTTAATGGTCACAGTATTTGAAAAGAAAATTATAAAGGAAGACTAGAAAGAAATGAATGATATTCACAAATTCCAATCCATCAAGAGAGGTATAAACAAAGACAATGGCTTCATGGCACTACATGTATTAATACAAGAGTCCTCACAATTGCACATACTACTAAAGAAATCTTCTCAGATAAGGTTCTGAACCCAAGAAAATTGACTTTTCTTTTCACATATCAACACTAACTGACCACTGCAAGGATCTAAAAGACCTGTACCATCTTGTGCAGCCCTCTGAAAATTTAGGGTAAGGTTTCTAAAGGTTTCTGGATCCTCTTACATTCCATTCGATTTGCACTGCCATTCCCACAACAATGTAAATATGCTTTATATCCTGAGAACTGGATATCGCTCTGTACTGCATCCAAAGAAGTGGATTTGTATCCACAAATGCTCCTGCTAAAATAAGTATTAGTTATTCTTAAAGGAGCTGCTACATTCCTTCCTTATTCCCCTTCCTTCCTTCTTTTTATATTACAATCTGATACGTACCCAGCTTTTGATGAGATAATTATGTCCCAAAAGATTTAATACAAAGACCATTAAAAGTTTTTAAAATTTAAAGTATAAAATTTCAATTTGGTGACAGAATGAAACCAAATTGATGCTAATCAGAGATCTTGGGGAAAAGTTTCCATAACTGAGATGCTGCAACAGAGAAGGCCCTCTTCTACATCCTCACACTGTACATTGTACCCACTGTGAAGATGCAGAGAAGGCCCTTCCAGCTGATCACAATCTGCAGGCAGGCACATAGAGGGAGAGGCGTTCCTTCTAATGCCAAGGGTCCAAGTTGTTTCCGACTATGAATGCTATCACTCACACCTTCAACATCAACCAAATGCATATTGTTAGCAAGTACAACTCGCTGAAGATTGGTGTCAAATGATGTCCATATAATATTCAAGTCAGTAATCTAGTTCATGCAGATCATAACAATGACATATATTGTAAAAAAAAATGGGACAGCCACAGTAAATGATTGTCTTGATGTACAACCTATACTCTGGACAAGAGGTCATGGTCAGAGCACAATATAGAAAAAAAGAATGATCTCCCATTGGCAAGGGGGTCAGACAAAGCTTAATTTTATCACCTTATCTGTTTAATTTATATGCAGAACATATCATGGGTAGAGCACATTTATACAGGTAGTAACAGAAATCAAACCCGATAAGCACAGACTCTGTTCGTCTCCAGATCCCTACAGATGTATCACCCCAAATCACATCCATATCAATGTTGCTTCAATTTTTATCAGTACTGCTGGTGTGGTGATCTCGTCAAACAAGCACTACAGGATTGGGATCCCAAGTGGGAGCTGTCTGATTCTGACCTTCACCTTGAAAGAGGTTGACAGAATGGGTGAGGTGATGGAAAAGGAAGTCAACTCCTTACAGGCAGAGGTGAGGGAAAAGCTGATGCTGAAGAACATGCCAGCACCCTAGGTGAAAAGTTGGTGTTTTCACTCTCCAACACTGCACCAACAGGAAGAGTCTGAGAAGACTGCTCTCTTGTCAGCTCCTGATGTCTGCCTTCCAAGAATAGAAGACTCTCTCATCTCTACATATATTAGAATTGAGGGCTCCCTCCCTTGCGGTGGTTCTGATGAAAGAACAGGTTGCTTACCTGTAACTGTGGTTCTTCGAATGGTCATCATGCCTTCACACAATGGGATCTTCGCGCATGCGCAGTAGCTTTCGGAAAGTTCTAGAGCTGAGCAGCTTGGCATGGACCCCTCCCCCATATGGTACTGAGCATGCTCAGTCCTGCCAAGCCAACAGTCTCTCCTCAGTTTTCAAGTCCGCCGAAGCAGGACCTGAAGAGGGCAAGGCTGGGCAGGTGTGTGTGAGGGCACAGATGACCACTCAAAGAACCACAGTTACAAGTGGTTCTTCTTCGTGGTCTCTCTGCCTCACACAATGGAAGACTGAGTAGCTTACCACTGGACAGTGGGTCAGGTCCTACAGGATGGAAGACAGCACCACACGAACAAAGCGGGCATCACGCCAGGCCCGACAG
Organism: Iguana delicatissima; assembly: GCA_948472985.1. NCBI lineage: Eukaryota > Metazoa > Chordata > Lepidosauria > Squamata > Iguanidae > Iguana > Iguana delicatissima. The sequence goes on along the minus strand of CAOKZL010004562.1, from coordinate 1,138 downwards.
GTAAGACAGTAGTACTGGACAAAGGTCAGGAGCAGATAGCCACATGACAGAGCTCTTGCAGATCAACTCCATGGAGGAGAGCTGCCAAAGACACCATGACTCTCATGAAGTGGGCACGAAGCAGGGCTAGAGGAGGTTGTCTAGCCAATTCATATGCCAGGAGAATAGTCTGGGCCACTCACTTGAACAATTGTTGGGTGGACACCTTATTGCCCTTTCAACAACCACCATGACAAACAAACAAGTGGGGAGTCTGTTGGAAGGACAAAGTCTGTTGAATATAAAAAGCCAAAGCTCGACGGATGTCGAGTGAATGAAGTGATCATTCCAGAGGCGTAGCCGGATCAGGATAGAAGGTAGGAATGATGACATCCTGGTTGAGATGGAAATCCGAGATGACCTTAGGCAGAAAAGAGATATCTGGGCGCAACACCACCTTGTCGCGATGGAAGACAAGGAAAGGCTCATCTGATCATAGCGCGGTAAGTTCACTTGCATGCCTAGCTGAGGTGACAGTGACGAGAAAGGCCGTCTTCATAGTAAGGAGCCAGTCATCTGAAGTAGCCATAGGTTCAAAGGGTGGTCACATCAGTTGAGAGAGGACCAAGGACAGCGACCAGGGCGGCAGAGGTGGGGTGCCCGGAGGGTAAAGGTGTTGTAGCCCTTTCATAAATTGTTTAAGGGTAGCATCACGGAAAAGTGCAGCAGCAGGGGTACCATGTGGCTGGTAGGCTATGATGGCCAAGAGGTACACCTTAAGAGATGAGAAGGACAGGCCCTGTTCCCGGAGGTGCAGGAGAAAATGCAACACAGTGGGTAGAGCAGTCAGTGATGCCGGTTCTTGGTGGGCATCAGCGAAGGCCAGGAACCTTTGCCACTTGTAATGGTAAGAACAGCGCATAGACTCCTTCCTGGCAGTGGTGATTCTCCGTATAGCTGGAGAATCTAAGGGGTTATCCTCCACATGTGAAGATGCAGGAGTGGCAGATTTGGATGTAAGATGAGGCCGTCTGAGTGCGAGAGGAGGTCCGGTGCTGATGGAAGTTTCAGAGCGCGGCCTTGAGCAGCCGTGAAGAGGGGGCCGAACCAGTGTTGCCTCGGCCAATATGGAGCCACAAGTATGGCATTGGCATGGTCC
>CAOKZL010004561.1:0-24159 GCA_948472985.1 Iguana delicatissima | reverse complement strand
AGTGGGGGGTGGCGGCGGAAGGCGGGAGGCGTTGGGGGAGGACCTTGCATACGTGCGTGCGCATGTACGTACTGGAGCATGTATGTACTGATGCAACGCGCCATTTTTTTTAAATCGAAATCAGCCTATCACAGCCATAGTGGGCTAGTTTATGCTAATAGCAGGAGTGGTCAGGACGGCAACGTGTGGATCTCTGAAACCGCGCTAAACCGGATCAAGCATAAGACGTATGGATTGAGAGCGCGCATTAACGCGGATACAAAAAAACCCAGAAAAAATCGGCCAGAACCGTCACTATGTGAATTCCTCTCCTCGTGTGGAAAGGGCCAAAGAGTGCCTAACAAAACTACAAATCCCAGGATTCCATAGGATGCAGCCATGGCAGTTAAAATGGAATAATAGTGCTATATTTTTGTAGTGTGATTGGGCCTGGTGATGCCATGTATTGGGATTAGATTCTGAGCTGTGCAACAAGATTTTTTAAGATGTTGGCATATTCTTTTATTTCTTTTATTACATGTAATTTTTAAATTTTTCAATATTCAAAGTATTATGCAAAGTAAAATTACATAAGGCTCTCAGTTACATAATATTATGTTCTAACATTACAGACATAAGAATAAAGAAGATTAAAAAAAGAAATAATTACTCATTCATTTACACTTTCAAATACTGCAACCATCCTTAAATCTTCTATCTACTGGATCACAGGTGTAAATGTGTTACCTTTCCGATATTAAAATATACTTTGAAATTTTTGAAAATACTTGCAGAGAATAAGTAAAGGACTTCTACGAATAACATAAAAAATTGTAGGTATAATGTTCACTTTGATTGTGTTCCCAATAAACTCAACTTTAAACTTACCCATGTGTCTAGATCATCTGTAGCATCTCCTTATTAACTTGGTTACATCCAGTTTAATAATCTGAGATATATGCCTAAAAATAATTAATAAATTAATTGCTGAAAATAATTAATAAATTAATTAGGAACATTCAGTTCAGTTCTGTCATAATTTAAAGGCAGCTGGATTCATAAACAACTGAAAGTTATCTCTCCCTTGCCTATTTTTAACAAATGGCAGTTCATCAGGTTTAACAAAAGTTGAAATAACCTTCTGCAGTCTATCAGTGAAGATTCATGTGTGTGTGTGTTTACTGTGTGCCTTCAAGTTGATTCTGACTTAGGACAACCCCAAGGCAAACCTATCATGCTGTTTTGTGGGGCTGTGATGCATGCAAGGTAACTCGGTGGGCTTTCATGGGCAAGCAGGGAATCAAACTCAGTACATTCACATTCTCATCAGCCAAGATAGCTATCAATATTTTAATATCTACATTAAAAACCTAGGTTGATAGATACCAAAGCCTATAAGCTTTTTGCCAGGTTTAGGGACCAAAGTTATGTAAGCATCATTTAAGGATGAAGTGAAGGAACCAGATTTTAAAATATAATTATAAGGTTGGAGCAGCCTTGGAGTGAATAAACTTGAAAAACTTTTGTATGATTTGATCAGAAACCCATGAGATAAGAACCAGGTGCTTTCCCATTTTTCATATTTAGAATAACACTGGTAATTTCATCCAGATGATGAAAGGAATTGCTGCTGTATGATACATCCAGGTGTGGAGGATTAATAGTCTCTGTGTATTGCAGATACATTTAATTATCAGAGGTGTAAAGATCAGTGTACAGTTTTAAGAACTGCACATTTATGTCCATGAAAGATGTATATAAATTATTGCTTTCATCCTTAATAGCAGAAATAACAATATATGGTTGCAATATAAGGGTATACTCTCTATCCATTGTAAAATTCTCCATCCATCAGTTAGACCAGATTCCATCATATAGGCCTGCAATACATTTTCAGAAGGACTATGAACTTATGGGGACGAAGCTTAAGGACCTTGGTGCGCAGCTGATCATTTCGTCTCTCCTCCCTGTTCAAGGATATGGCGCACGTTGGGAAAGGACAATAGCAGAGGTCAACAACTGGCTCCACACATGGTGCCACTGGCAACGGTTTGGGTTTTTGGAACATGGCCTGAATTCCAAGAATGTGGGCTTCTGGAGAGGGATGGGCTGCACCTCACAAAACTTGGTAGGAATGTTTTTGCAAACAGTCTCACAAGGAGGATTAAGAGGTCTTTAAACTAAGTTCTGCTGGGGAGGGAGACAGTATTATTCAGGGCAGGGACTTGTCGAGTGCAGGGGGAAAAGGCCCAATTGATACTGCACAAGTACAAGAGGCCAATGGCGGGAGGAGTAGAAACAATAGTACAGGACTTGCAAGAAGGACCCGGGGACTTAAGTGTCTCTACACTAATGCACGGAGTATGGGAAACAAGCAAGATGAACTTGAACTCCTAGTACAACAAAATAAATACGATTTGATAGGCATCACTGAGACCTGGTGGGATAAGTCTCATGATTGGAATATAGGAATAGAGGGGTATAGCCTATTTTATAAAAATAGACCAAACAAGAAAGGAGGAGGAGTAGCCTTGTATGTCAAGGATGTTTTCACCTGTGAAGAGATCCTTGACTTAAACCCAGTAAGCCAAGTCGAGAGCATTTGGGTTAGAATTAAGGGAACGAGAAACAATAGGGATATTCTGGTGGGGGTTTACTACAGACCTCCAACCCAGGCTGAGGACTTTGATGATGCCTTCCTCAACCAAGTGGCTGCACATTCAAGGAGGAGAGATACAGTAATAATGGGAGATTTCAATTACTCAGATATATGCTGGCAGTCAAACTCTGCCAAGACAGCAAGGTCCAGCAAGTTTCTTGCTTGTCTTGCAGACAACTTCATGGTCCAGAAGGTGGAAGAGGCCACAAGGGGATCAAATATTCTAGATCTGATCCTGACCAACAGGGATGACCTTGTTAATGACGTAGAAGTGGTTGGATCTTTAGGGGGGAGTGACCATGCCCTATTGGAATTTGGCTTCAGTGGGAAGGAGAAGATAAGGGTAACCAAACACTCATCTTAGATTTTAAAAAAGTGGACTTCGGTAAACTTAGGGAGTTGCTGGCTGGAACTCCGTGGTCAAGAATAGTGAAAGGGAAGGAGTTCAGGAGGTGTGGGAGTTCCTTAAAAAGGAGATACTGAAGGCACAGTCTAAAACTGTGCCAATAAGGAGGAAAAATGGAAAGCATCTGAAGAAACCAGAATGGTTGACTAAAGAACTCTCAGCTGAGCTCAGTGTTAAAAGAAACATGTATAGGAAATGGAAGAAGGGGGAACCCACCAAAGAAGAATTTAAGCAAGTGGCCCGGAGATGTAGGGAGGAGGTCAGAAAGGCTAAAGCACAGAACGAACGTAGGCTGTCCAGAGACATTAAAAACAATAAAAAGGGCTTTTTTAAATACGTCTGCAGCAAAAGGGAAAAAAAGGAGACGATAGGGTCGCTGCTCAGAGAAGATGGAGAATTACTCACAGGGGGAAGGGAAAAGGCAGAACTACTTAACACCTTCTTTGTCTCAGTTTTTTCCCAGAAGGATACAAGCACTCAACCTGGCAGTTGGGGAGCAGGTGAGGAAGCAGGGGAAATGATATATATAATAGGTAGAGGGGTGGTACAGGAATACCTGGCCACACTGGATGAATTCAAGTCTCCAGGGCCAGATGAATTGCATCCTAGGATATTAAAAGAGCTGGCAGAGGTCATTTTGGAACCACTTGCTATAATCTTTGAGAAATCTTGGAGGACAGGAGAAGTTCCAGCAGACTGGAAGAGAGCAAATGTTGTCCCCATCTTCAAGAAGGGAAAAAAAGAGGACCCAAATAATTATCGCCCAGTCAGCCTGACATCAGTACCCGGAAAGATCCTGGAGCAGATCGTTAAGCAGTCAGTTTCTAATCACTTAGAAAGCAAGGTGATAATCACAAGAAGTCAACATGGATTTCTCAAAAATAAGTCATGCCAGACTAATCTTATCTCTTTTTATGATAGAGTTACTAGCTTGATAGATGAAGGGCATGCTGTGGATGTAGCATACCTCGATTTCAGTAAGGCCTTTGACAAAGTTCCCCATGACATTCTTGCAAAGAAACTAGTAAAATGCGGGCTGGACAGGGCTACTGTTAGTTGGATTTGTAATTGGTTGACCGACCGAACCCAAAGAGTGATCACGAATGGCTGCTTCTCATCCTGGAGAGAAGTGACTAGCGGGGTGCCACAGGGTTCTGTCCTGGGCCCAGTGCTGTTCAATATTTTTATCAACGACTTGGATGAAAGAATAGAGGGCATGCTCATCAAATTCGCAGATGACACCAAATTGGGAGGGGTTGCTAATACGCCAGAGGACAGGATCAAAATTCAAAATGACCTGGATAGATTGGAGAGCTGGGCCAAGGCTAACAAAATGAAATTCAACAGAGAGAAGTGTAAGGTCCTACACTTAGGTAGAAAAAATGGAATACAGAAATATAGGATGGGGGACACGTGGCTGGATAGCAGTACGTGTGAAAGGGATCTAGGAGTCTTAATAGACCACAAGCTGAACATGAGTCAGCAGTGTGATGTGGCAGCCAAGAAAGCCAATGCAATTCTCGGCTGCATCAATAGGAGTATGGTGTCTAGATTGAGGGAGGTACTGGTACCACTCTACTCTGCTTTGGTTAGACCTCATCTTGAATACTGTGTCCAGTTCAAGAAGGACATGGTCAAGCTGGAGCAAGTCCAGAGAAGGGCGACCAAAATGGTGAGAGGCCTGGAAGACATGCCCTATGAGGATAGACTTAGAGAGCTGGGTATGTTTAGTCTGCAGAAGAGAAGGTTAAGAGGGGACATGATAGCTATGTTTAAATATTTGAAGGGATGCCATGTAGAGGAAGGAGAGGGCTTGTTTTCTGCTGCTCCAGAGACCAGGACAAGGAGCAATGGATTCAAGCTGCAGGAAAGGAGATTCCACCTGAACCTCAGGAAGAACTTCCTGACAGTCAGGGCTGTCCAGCAGTGGAATATGCTGCCTCAGAGTGAAGGGGTTAAATCCAATGCCACTTGAATAGGAAAAATAAGTGAATTGAATTGTGTCTCTGAGTGAAACAGCAGATGTCTTTGTCTTATCTCAAATTTTAGGAATGGCCTTGCAACACTCACTCAGGCGTCTGGGAACTAAGAGGGAGTCAACATACTCCCTGCTATCTCATTTTGGCCACATGCATCATTTTGTATCATTTTCTAACTAACTCTTTGTTCTCTTCTGTGCAAGTTAATGATGTAATGGGAAAGTTAACCAAAAATCTTCTCTTCTGTGATAGGCTGGCTAAAATAAATGATTGATTGATGACATAGAAGACCAAAGGTATATGCTACCTCAATTAATTGGCACGACAATTCCTGAATATTTGTTGTCCTTGCGCAAGTAATTGTTAACAATAAAAATGGCTTTTTTGATTTTTCCCTGGAAACCTGGTCTTCGTCTCTTTTCTGGCCACAACAGGAGTGTAGTGGAATCTCCTTCCTTGGAGGTTTTTAAGTAGAGGCTAGATGGCCATCTGTTGGGAATGCTTTGAGGGTGTTCCTGCATAGCAGGGGGTTGGACTGGATGGCCCTTGTGGTCTCTTCCAACTCTACATTTCTATGATTCTATGATTCTATGACCCTAGAAGATTTTCACTCCAGCCCTAATATTTGCCATGCATACAGGGGTCATTTCCTCACTATACTGTTATAGTGCTATTATTCCACTTTCAACATCCTATGGAACCTTCGGATTTGCAGTTTAGGGAGGGACCTTTAGAACTCTCAGCCTGAGAGCTCTTTGGCCTCAGTAAACTACAAACTCCAGAATTCCACAGGATGCTGAAAGTAGAATAATAGCACTGTAACAGTGTAGTGCAGAAACGGCCTAATTCTCAGAGCAGTTTGAGTCTTTGGTGGTGGAATATTTCCATCTAACAAAGGATCAAAATGTCAGTCAGAATTGAGTTTCTCCCACTGAACTGGAATAGACAGATTTTTATGAATCAAAATCATGATACTCTTACCTCCTGTTGAAATGCCTGCTATATAAGTCTCACCAGCCTTTTGGTAATGTCTCCGCATCTTCTACTATCATTTTAGTTTCTTGCAATGGTACTATTGTTATTGTTGTTGTGTGCCTTCAAGTAGTTTTTCACCTAGAGCAACATTTAAAGTGAACCTATCATGAGGTTTTCTTGGCAAGATTTGTTGATGGGGGGGGGTGTGTGCCATTGCCTTCCTCTGAGGATGAGAGATTATGACTTGTGCAAGGTCACTCAGTGGGTTTCCATGGCCAAATGGGGATTGGAACTCCAGTCGCCAGGGTCTCAGTCCAACACCCAAATCGCTACACAATTCTGGCTCTCTAATATCCTTGTTGTTGTTAGCTTCTGCCAAGTTGGCTTCCATTTACAGCTTCATTCATCAACAGCCCTGGCCAGGTCTTGCAGACTCAGAGATTGCTTTAAAGTTTTGTAAATCGTCTGTTGTTGTTATTTTTGTTTACTTAATGTTAAACTGTAAAATGACATTGTACTTTCTTCCTTGCCTTTCTCCAGTAATTGTTCCAAGTCTTTGCTATTTTTTGCTAGAAGTATGATGTTATCTAGATACTTTAAACTGTTGATGTTATGCCAATTTTCATGTATCCTTCGTCTGAGTCTATTCCTACTTTACATATACTTACCTGGATCTATGTGATGAATGTCAGCGCTGTGAAGGATAACCGTTTCATGGTCACCATGAGAAAGACCAGGAGGTTCATGATTGACACCTTGTGCCAGATCACAGAATGTGATGGGGGCACTACTGAAGACTATTTAAGCCTTCACATGCCCTCTTTAAATTTCCCAGCACGCAAGTCTGGAACATTTCTAGCACAAGGATCTGTTAGACTTTGCATGAGGGTCAATATGTAAAATCAGTTTCAGAGTTTAAAATCCATGCTGCTCCTGTTAATCACTTGTTGTGGGGTTTCACTGTTTTTTGTTATTTTGCTGGGATCCTGTGTTTTTAATAATTAGGTTTTGAGGTCTGTTGTTAGAGGCATATTGACCACTTAGCTATGTGCTCAGTTTGAGGCCTGCGGGGCCTTTTGAGGCCTACTAGGTCTTTTGTTGGTGCAGTCCTGTGTGGCTTGTTTCCCATGTGGTCAGTTAGAGTATTGGTACCTCTTAGGCCTGTTTGATTTGTGTGGCCACTTAGGGCTCTTTAGGACTTAGTTATAGTTGGAACCTGCTTGGCCTTCTTTGGCCATACTGGGATTAGAATCATAGCATCATAGGCCCTTTCCTCACCAGGGTATTAAAGGGGTGCAGAGTGACCTCCAACTGAGGTCGCCTGTACCGTGGAGTGGATTGGAGTGGACTATTTTTCGTAGTTCCACACCTCAGTCCACTCCGAAGCGACCAGAACTGGTGGCGCGGTGTGTTTTTTAGAGGTTTTTTAGAGGTTTTAGAGGGTTTTTTTCAGAGGTTTTTAAAAAGCACCAAGCGCGCAGCCCCGTGCAGCTCCGTCGCCGCGCTCTGGTGCAGATTTGCAGGTGCACACTAGTGTGTGCCTGCAGATCTGCTGGGGGCGGGCTTTAGGCTGGAGAGCCTCCGCCAGCCGGTAGCCGCCATTTTGGACCCCAAAGCCGCCATTTTGGATGCTGGAGGACTGCAGAACAGCGAGATCGTGCTGCTCCGCATGGTGACGGACTTACCCAGCTGCCGGTAAGCTCCATTTTAGCACGTTTTCACCCATTTCCCCCTCCGCATGCGGAAAGGGCCATAGAGTTGGAAGAGACCACAGCGCCCATCCAGTCCAATCCCCTGCCATGCACATTAAAGTACTCCCCACCAGAACTCAGTCTAAAGCCCTCCTGATGAGATTTGTGAGACTCTTAGTGAAAACATTCCTGCCAATAGCTGTGAAGTGCACCCCAGCCGCTGTCAGAGAACAAGCTTTGTGAAAATGCAGACCATGGTCCAAGAAGCAAAATTGTTTCCAGTAGCATCATCTTGCAGATCCAGTTGTTCACCTCCACTGCTCTTCTCTCCCTCAGTGGGACATGTTGTTCAACAGGGAAGAGAGATGAAATTACAACCTGGCCCAGTGGCATAAAGGGCCAGATGAGTGTGTAGAGGCCTGCCAGAATTTGCCAGCCACATTGTTTTATAGAGGCCTCTCAGGCCTGGGCCTCATTTGAGAGGCTTGCTAGACCTATGACCTATTTCTTTCTGCTAGTGGTGAGGGATTTTTGCCTATATTGGATATTTAGTTATTTAGTTATTTATTTTGGGTGGCCCTTCAGGGCCTTATCATCATCTCCCACTTGCTAGACCTTCATGTGGTTGAGTTGCTTAGAGAGCCTGAGGTTAATGTCTAGGCTTTGATACCTATAGTTCTATATATAGTCCTTACATAGATACCTTGTTTTACTCCCTTTTGATTCCTTCATGAATTCAGTGGTGGCAGTTTGGTCATTATAGAAATAAATATAGCAATAAGAACAACAATGCTAATAATAATTCAGTGGAAGCATCAATGGCAGTTTAGTGGGGTTTGTACAGGAGTGTGTGCGTGCACATATGCCTGCACACATTTTATGCATGTAGACCTTGCTTCCTTATTTCAGGTCTTGTTGTTCAGATTTTTACCTATAGTCCTTTTATTGATATCTTGTTTTACCACCTTATTGATTCATTTAAGGTTTGAGTAGCGGCAGGTTAGTGGTGCTAGAAATAAGTATAGTAATAACAACAATAACTTTAACAATGATAATGCTGCAGTGGCAGCATCACAGGGGCAGTTTAGTGGAGTTTATGCAGGTATATGTGTGCACGTGTTTGCATGCATACATGTAGACTTTACTACCTTATTGATTTACTACATTATTGATTTAAAACAACAACAATGCAGTGGCAGCATCAATGGCAGATTAGTGGGGTTTGTATAGATGTGTGTGTTTGTCCATGCACATGCAAGTAGAGCTTTATATCTTATTGATTCCTTTAAGGTTTGCGTGTGTGTGCATCTGCATGTGCACACATGCATATACATGTAGATATGCTGATGTATATGTATAGATAGCACAATACACTTACAGGTTATTTTGATTTTTGCCTCTGACACAGCAATTTAGACCTCTGGTTAAATTGCATTGGAGTCCACATGAAGATCAAGAGATGATAAGAAAAGCCTCTGAAAAAGTGTTCCAATTAAGTGTCCTCCCCCAGATATTTCACCTTCATTCACAAATGAAAGGGAATGTATCTTTAGCTCCAGTCTTAGAGCAGGTAGCAGCTTAAAGGACCTTCTCAGTGCAGAGTACAACCTACCGCTCCCCTCACCCAACACTATCTGGGAAACATACAAAGGCCATTTCCACATGGGGTAAGTAAAACGGTGCAGTGCATCCTCCACAGAGGACATCTGCACCTTGGAGTGGAGTGGGTCCGGACTACTTACCGTAGATCCGCACGTCAGTCTGCTCTGGAATGACCCCAAGTGGTCCTCCAGTGTGTTTTTGAAAGATCTGATTTTTCCAGTCCTTCAAAATGCTGGCACATGCCATTGCATGCCTGCTCTCCAGTGCAGATTCGCAGGCTCTCACCAATGCGAGCCTGCGATCTGTGTGAAGTGGTTAGAATGCTGGGATTGACAGTAAGGGAAAGTGCTGACTTCCTTTTTCTGCAAGGCTGCAGGCTGAGGATAATAGGTGTGTATTGCTCCCCCTTCAGTAAGTGAAAGTGCTAATTGCTTACGCGTGTATTAGCTGCTGTATTAGCTCTCTGCAAACTAGCAGGTGTGACCTTGAAGGCTGATTTGCAAAGGCTTGCTTTGAACTTTTATCTAAGAATGGCTGAGAGAATTTTGGGAGGATCAGTGAGATGTATGAACTGGCCGTGAATTATAACTTGTATCATCTTCTAACTAACTCTTTGTTCTCTTCTGTACACGTGTGTGCTAAGTTAATGATGTAATGGAAAGTTAACCAAAGATCTTTGTTCTTCTGTGATGGGATGGCGAAGATGAGTGATTGATTGCTGACATGGTAGACCTGGTATATAGTGATGCTGCCTTAATTAATCTGGGCGACAGTCCTGGAAACAGCTGTCGTCCTTGCGCAAGTGATTGGAAAATAAAGGCTTTTTGATTTTTCCCTGAAAACCTGGTCTTCGTCTCTTTTCCGGCCACAACATGTGGAGGGTGGGCTTTAGGCTGGCCAGCTTCAGCAGTTGGTTGAGACCCATGACCAACCAGAAGCCGCCATTTTGGATGCCGGAGCAGTGTGGATCTATGACCACGCACTGCTCTGCCTCACCCTGGACCAGACCGGACCGCCAGAAGATCCAGTGAGTAGCAGCAAGGAAAAATTCCCTCGCCGCATGCAGAAATGGCCGATGACATACTAATCATACTAATGTATGTTTACTAATGTAGCAACCATACTAATCAGATTTTTGACTGTTTGCAGCTCTTGGTAAATGACTGACATGGGACCAAAGGCTGATGCTGCTATAAGGAATGTTTTGGTGGAGGCAGGGGCCCAGTCAGCTCAGTGAAGCTGACCTCTGTCTTAATAACCCCCAGGCTGGATAGCATGGACCAGGTGAGTCTGGCAGTGCAGCTTACAATCAATAAGGCTTAAAAACATGGTCTTGGAGGGACCTTGGAGTGTCCCCTGTATGGGAGCGGGGACAATTGAACAGCAGGCTTGCAAACAGCTGTGGGTTGTCTGTTAACTGCACTATAGGAATGAGAGAAAAAACATGGAAGAGGAGCTCAATGATTAGAAAGAGGGAAACCTAGAAAAGAATGGGTGGGTCAGACATGGGACAATATGTATCTCCCAGGTTTTCTTATTTACACTGTGGGCAAAGAGTATGAAGTTGGTATGTCTTATCTCTGAGTTAGTACATTACACTGACATTATTTATCACCCAGTGTAGACTTCCTGGGATCTCCATGGCCTTTTATGATGAATCATTTAGTATAAGGATCCTGCTTGGCAAGATTCAGTGAAGACCCAGTTATATATGCAGATTAGATGATGCTTCTCACCATGGACGTATGGTTAATAGCATCCCAACAGCAGAAGGCCCGACACATCGCCGCAAGAGCCCACCCGAGGTTGCGTCGCCACACTCGAGACTACAGCAGCCCTCGGGGTCTGGCCGACTATTTTTTTTAAAAAAACGGCGCTATCATTAGCATGTTAGCACCTTAGCACGTTAGCAGGTTAGCACTGTAGCACGGATCAGCATCTCCTGAGGGCTGAGGGTCAGCCCAGTTCTCACAGCAGAGTGAAAACCCCATCCCCCTGCCACTCCTATGGCCGTCCCACCTCCCACCCCAAACAACCTCTCCCCCACCCCACACAAAGAACCACACACTACTGTTAAGAAACGAGAAAGATTTATTATACATACACATGGGAACATTACAGACAAAACAGAAGGAGGTAGGACAAGGAAACATACAGGATCAAGGAACAGGTAATCACAAAAACAAGCAAACAGATACAAAACAGCAAATGTACAACTATATACAGAAAATATACACTATCAAATATACAACTATATACAGTGGCCACCTCCAGCGACAGTTCAGCGGGGCCCCGTGACCTGCTCTTTCCACTGGAGCAGCTGAGCCACATTCTGCTCCAGTACAGCCAGGCGATGCTGAACCACTGTCTCCAGGAACCCCATCCTCTGCGCCACAGCCATCGCCATGGCATCGACAGACCTCAGGAGGGTATCATCTGCAGGGAAAGACAGGAGAAAACAAGGTGTCAGTTCGGCCATGAGAAGCCTGGCGGCGGCCCCAATATCATGCCCCAAGGGGTGGTTGGGCAGTAGCCGCCCAGACACTCACATTCCCTCCTGTAATATTCCTCCGATGAGGCCACCTGCTCAAGCTCCCGCATTCACAGGAGCAAGTCCGGCACCGTGGGCAGCACTGGCCCTTCGACGACTCCAGCTGCACCTGTTGGAACAGCAGTCTATCACTGAGTGACCATGGGTGTGCAGGAGTTGCCTCAGCTCCCACCATCACTGCAGACGGGCCTGGGACAGGGGGACTCCTGTCAGGGCACCATCCTTCCTGCACTCACCTTCCTCACCAGCCGTCAGCGCTGGAGAGGCCGCACGCCGCACAGCTACCCCCAGGGGTTCCACGCCGGCCATCTGCTGCTGGAGGAGGACAGGTCCCTCTCCTGTCAGGGATGACACAACAGCAGAAGCTCAGGGAGGAATACTCCTCGAGCTTCCGTGTGCAGGGAAGCTGGGAAAGACGACCACACATGGCTGTGTGTGTGGCAGCAGACCAGTACCATCTCCACTCACCATGCACATGGCTCGACCCCGTGCTGGGCGAGCTCCTGGCCCCGTCATCTGCCACGTCAACATCCTCCGACGTGGTGGACAGTCCGTAGGGAGTGGTTCCAGATGCAGCTGGGGGGCGAAGACAATAAGATGAACCACAGCTGCAGCCACCCAGCCCTCCCCCAGAGGGGAGCTGTTAGCCCAGGCAGGTTTCCCTGTCAGGTGCACGAATCAGTGTGGCTGCTGGGCACAGTAGACGGGGGACTGGCAGCGGATAGCCCTGCTGGTCTCGGACTGCATGGCAGGACGGGGCTGCTCACCTGTACTGGCAGCTTCACCCTCCACGGGCACGGGGGCACTGGCCTGGCGAAGCCTCGCTGACATCCCCTCCCCCTCCGACGACTGGCAGAGGCCTCGTCTTGCGGCGAGCTGCATCAGGGGGAAAATGCAGATCTCAGCTGGGTACGGCACGGTCAGTGCCAGAGGCTATGGCAGCGCCCCTGAAGAGGGGCACTGTCACTGTCTCGGCACAGGCAGACCCATGGGCAGATTGGCCCAGGGACACCTACCTCCTCGTCACGTCCCGGGCTGTCCTGCAGCGGGTGGCAGCGCGCGGACTGCATGCCTCCGAGCTCCTGCAGGAACAACAGAAGTGAGGGGACGGCAGTGAGGCAACTGACCCCCCACAGTTGTCCCTGTGGGCAGCCCTTCAGGTGGCCACCCAGCCCTGAGGCCAGCAATGTGGCTGAGTGGCACGCAAAAGTGAGGTGACACCATGGCCAGGATTTCCATGGCTGAGTTGTTGGCCCACCCCACCCACAGGGCCATGGTGGCATGGGAGCAGGGACAATGTGGGTATTTGCTTTGTCACTTACCGCCCTTATGCCTCTCGGCCCACCTGGGCTTCCCTGCTGCCTTCCAGATGCGGAACATGGCAGCAGAGAACTTTGGCCGGGCATGAGGGGGCAGATGGCCATGAAAGAGCTCCATAGTGTTGAAAAAGTGACACTTCAGAGCCTTAAATTTATTGGTGACCTGGGCCGTCATCCTCTCGAAGCCCTTGGTTGTGAGGGCCACCGCTCGGCCCTTTTACAGGGCCTTGCTTGGTAGTGAAGTGCTCTTCATGAGCACATCCACGCCTTTGCTGGCTGCGACGAGGGAAAGGAGGACCTTCACCTTGTCGTCAGCCCACAGGGTCCCCTCTCGCGGCATCTCCAGATGCACCACACACACAACACAGACACAACACACGACCACTCACACACCATGCAACAGACACACTCGCCTCACCATTCAAACAGGAGCTCACACTCACTCCGCCCTTAGCTCCAATGGTCCTGAGCTGGCCACTTCCTTCGCCCTTCAGGGGGCTTCACCAAATAGACACAGGTGTAATCAGCCAGCGACAGGCAGACGGCCCAGGTGGGCTGTCCTGAAAGTTTCTGAGGTCGCCCATAGGGGCGACTGCCAGTCCCTTGCCAGGAGTTTATCGGTTCTATTGTTAGCATGTTAGTACATGGGCAGGGGCTCTCCTGCCTGCCCTCGGCTCCAGCTGAAGCTCTGGGGAAACGTGTGCCCCCTCAGTGCATGACACAAGGGCGGCATGGACATGCCCGGCTCCCCCGAGAGGGTGCAAGGCAGAGGCATAGCTTGGTGACCCACTGAGATCGAGGGTCTCCTGGAGATCTGGGGGCAGCTGAGGTATCAGGAGCTCCTGCAAAGTAGCCAGAGGAACATGCAAGTGTTCCAGGAGATCGCAGCAGATATGGGATGGAAATGACACCAGCAGACAGCCATGGAATTCAGAACAAGACGAAAATGATGCACCAGGAGAATCGCCGGGTCCTTGCCCATAACCGCATGACGGGAGTGAAGCCCACTTTTCCGGGGCAGCCTGTTATGAGGGGTGAGCCCTGCTACTGGTCTGCCCTTGGGGCTGCTGCAATCGCCTATTGGCAGGATCTATCGTGCTAACGTTAGCACAATAAGTGAAAAAAAAATAAAAAAAAGAAAACCCACCAACCAATCAGGGCTGGTGGGGCGGGGACAGGCCAGGACCTGGACGTGGCCCACGGCATCGACATGTGGAAGAGGCACCAGGCGGGGACCAGTGCTCTCTTGCAAATGCCCTGCTGTGTGTGGAGTGCAAGGGGCTCTCTTGCGATGTTTGTAATAGCGCAGGAGCTCTAGTTCATCACGCTATCGAACTAACATGCGAAAAGGGCCCCAGACACAGACCCCAGTCCTGTCTCAATGCCCTCAGACCTATGGCGCCTTGGAGGTGTGAGGTTGTCCAAACAAGACTAAGAGAGAATTTGAGTTATTTAGGTAGTCTAACAGGCTGTAGATGTCATGGCCTATTCATGTTGACCACATTTTGTAGTATTGTGTTTCTTTGAGAGGTTGGGCTCTGATACTGCAGTTCATCAAGACTAGGCTATCAGCATTGGCTTTCACTGCTAAAGCTCGGAATATGAGGATACCACCTGTAACGTCAGGGTATGCAAGGCTCTGGAAGGGTGGACCAGGCAAAGAGGGCAAATGGGAGTTAGACCTTGGTTCTTTTTTCCCATGCTGACTTTTAGCCTCTTACCTGTGGGCTGGTCTGTGCAGACTCAATTTGATATGGTTTAATTGGCAAAATATATTAATTGGCAAATATGTTTAATGGGGATAAAATATAAACTATATACACTTATGGCTGGAAGGCCATGTGGTGAAGGAAACTGGCTGGATAGTGTCATGGGCTTTCAGGACCTAGACTCAGACTCAGAGTCTGAGATAGCAGAACCTGCTCTGAGCCCTGGCACAGAGACTGTTACAGTAGAACCTGCAGAGCAGACAGTACCACCACCTGACCCAGAGACAAAACAGGGGGCTGTGCCAGCCCCAGCGGGGAGCCCTGATCATTCTGATGCGGAGAGTGACTTACCAATACCCACCTTTGCCCAGTATAGACACCAGAAGAGTCTCCTACATCGCTTCCAGCGAATTTATGCCAAACAGCAATTAATCAAGCACCGGCTGTACTGATCTCAGAACCTGTAAGAACTAAGTCTTTCCCCTCTAGCTTTTGTCGGTGATTAACTGTTTCTCCTGTGCTTCTGTTTGCTTCCCTTTCCTGACGTTCTTGCCTTTGACTTGTGTTTATATTGCCTACCTCTGATTTATGGACATTGCCGGGACCGTTATTTTTTTCTCATTTGTAAGGCTGTTTCTTTGCTAAAGTAAATAAACTGACTAATTACATTGCTTCTTGAACCTCTTGACCTCTGTGTTATCAGCTTCTCCTGGCTGCCAGCCCAGATCAAGCGTATAGCAGGCCAAAAAGCCTTAACATGACCCAAGTCATAGGCTCACTGAAGAATTAGCCAGGAAGGCGTGACTTAATGGCCCTAAATTAATCCTCCCAATGACAACAATAGCCAAGATTGGAGCAGGGGAAGACCCCTGCTGTGTGCATTTCCCATCAAAACTTTCCAAACATCTTCCAGAATCCTGTCCTCAACCAATAACTGGCATAGAGTCATCAAATCCTTTTCCACCTACCTGTCAATATCATCAAAAAATTTCCTTCACACATTAAAACCATCAACACATTCTGGCCATCTTTTGTCCACTCTTCCAACTTCATTGTTTGCCCAGGCACAGACTCATCTACACCTCATGTCTTCAGGACAGGTTTTTGAGTATAAAGAGATCCCATTTTTGGGTCCTTCTTGGCATCACTTTGTCACTGATTTATGCGGGGGGAGGCTGGTTCCGGTGTGGCAGCATGTAAGGTAGCTCAGCTTGAGCCCTGCTTTTTATCAAAAGTGTTCATTGAATATATCATTTCTTAGCCATTCTTTAAATGTTTGAGAGTCAGTGGCTCTCCCTCTTAAAACTAGTGAAGCTATAGTGGACTGACCTTGATCGAATTTCCTATTGGGAGTAGCTTGGAAAAGCTGATATATGGTACTAGATAATGAACATTGGGGAGTCTTGCAAATTTGATAGCTTACCAGTTTGGGAGTCAAACAGATAAACAGCAAGCTACTGCTCTAGCTCATATGTTTGCAGCAGTACAAGAATGGTTAGTGCTCTTATCAAGAACATATATTTCTCCAATTTTAAAACAAACTAAATAATTAATACAGTGGAGAAGCAGAAGCCTGGGGCCTCAGGCAAGCGTGCTAAGTTTTGCAAGGGTGCAGGACCAGAGACTCGGCCTCTCTGTGTGTGGAGTGTGGTGGTAGCCTTCTGCACTAATTGGAGCCAGTCTATTTTCAAATTTTCTAGTCATGGTCAAGACTTGAGCTCAGAGAGTGTAGGACAATAAAGAGAAGGCTCAAGTAAAGGAAACTCATGGGAGCCTCAATACGTCAACAGCAATCTCTCAGGTAGAACAGTTTTAGACTCCTTGATTAATCAAATCAATGGGGCAAGGAGTAATGCAGGAGCCCAAACCAATGTAATGAAAGAGGAGCTTCAGGACATCCTTGGCAATTGGTCTATGGACCCTGAGCAACTAGCGAGAGTAACAGGAGACATAATTAGTACACACCTCAACACTACAACCCCTATAGCGAACAACTCAATGTTGGAGAAATCTATAGAAAAATCTCAAGGGGTTGAAAGTAAACATGCTAGGAGTATATATTCTCATTTGAGACACCAACAAATGAAAACAAATGAAAAACTTTTTGATAACCTCCATTCCATAAAATAGGAAATAGCTGGACTCAAAGTAACAATGCAAGCTATCATAGCCTTCATTGAACTGGGAATTTTAAAAGCAACTCCCCCAACAAGCCATATAGGTACAGCACCACTTGATCTCCACGAAGCTATCTTAAAATCTCCTGTGGAAGTGAGAGGAAAAGATAACTGCTCTCCAGAGAATAACTTATGCCCTTCAAGTCAGCTAGGAAAAATAATGCATGACTGGAACACAAATGTGGAGAAATCTCCAGAAGTTACAGTCAGAGGAGGAAATGACAAAAGCAGTGAAGACACCAACACACTCTTTCCAAATTCAGATATATTGACCATAGATGAATGGCAGGAAGCCACTCATAAAGAAGAAAAGTCCAAGACCCCACTCCTACCCAAAAGAACAGCTAAAGAGAGACAAATCACCATTTTTAATTGGCCTTTAAAGAGTTTAAATAATGCCTGGTTGCTATCGAAGGAAGTCCTAAAAGAGATCCTTGATGTTCTGGGTCCTGAATGGGATACTCTTGCATGTATCCTACTAGCCCCAAAAAGTCAAGGGGCATGGTAATTCTGTCCTTTTCAGACTGTGACCTGGCACATAGGTTTTGGAACCAGATCTTTAAATTTGAAGGGAGGGAAGTCTCATTCAAGTGGGGCTTGAGACCACAGATATTCACATCTAAATTCAACGTACTATCAAAAGGCTTTTCCGCACCTTACCTTTCAACGCTGCTAGGTTGGGGTTTTCGTGTGAGAAGGCTTGAAAGGAACGCTGTCGCAAGCCTCCTGTTTCAGCTCTGCAGCTCCTTCCTGCTCTCACAAGCACCCCCCGTGTCCTGCCCCTTCCTTCCGCAGTGCAGCCTGGGAGTTGTAGGCTGCGCTGGGGCAAGAAGCATGACCGGCACAGCTCAGGAGGCTTCATACGGCAAGTGAATATGCCCCAGGCCCCTGAGCGATGCATGAGGGTGGAGCATTTTTGGCTTCAAGCCAAAAATGAAAAAATCCATGTGGGCTTCACGTCAGGCTCTTGAGCATCGCGTAAATATGAGTGCGTCATGCAGACCGCTCCTCACATTTACGCAACGCTAAGGGGCCCTTCGCTTCCAAAACGCCGTGCGAAAAGGGCAAAATACATGCTACTACAGGCAAGGGAAGCTGCAGTATGGAACTGGAAATATCAGTTTAAAGGATAGAGATGCCTGTCACACAAAATCTACATTTAAGAATCTATACAAGGATAGGTACACCAAAAAAGTGGCTGGATTCCAAGATCGTTTTGTATCTAATAAAGCACTTCATCATGATATAAATCTGAATGAGACTACTCCTGAAGGGTCTACCTCAGAGAAACCAGAGAAACTGCAACTTTAACTCTCTACAACTATACTATAAGGGGTAGAAATGGCTCCTTCTGGGGAAGAAGGCCATTCTAAAAGAACTTGAGCACCTATCTGGGCTAAGCATTAAATGGGATGAGATGGATGTTTTCAAAATAATTCCGGGGAAGGTCATAGAGGAACTCTGGTCCTGGGATTCACATCTTCTACTCTCTGTAAACGTATTCAGAAATGTTTAAGCAATCAAGCAATGATTACTAGCACAAGCAATAACCCGCTCTCTGTTAATATAACAAAATCCAAAACAAGAGGGACAAGTAGTGACTGGAAGCTTCCCCATTCACGGAAGGGATTCAAGTTTACACACAAGCACCACAAGGGCTATAACAGCTTTTCCCCACATAACTACCCACAAATCAGAGAGAGGTCAGTATGTCCTCAATTTGTAACTTATCCAAACAATATAATAATTGAAAAATCAAGAAACCTTGGAAACAAATACAATCCCTTCAGTTTGCAAGTTGAGAATAACATGCTAAAAAGGATCTCTGCCATCGGTGATGAGTACTATAGAGGTCATGGTACCCAGAGATCAAATGCAGGGCAGAATTGTCAGCCTAGTCAACTACAACTAAGCCCCCTGATAGAGCTTCAGTTCGGCATTTAGATAATAGTTTCACTTATCTGACTAAGCCACTAGAGGATTGCCTACTAAGCGATAGGAGGAGGTAGAGGTCTATCCAATAATTTCTTGGAACATAGCAGGATGGAGGAATAAAATGGTTGATGTAGACTTTATTCAATATATTCAGAAGTTTGTCATAATCTGTCTTAAAGAGATTTGGCTTATGGGGAGAAACTCCCTTAGCTTACAGGGCTTCAGTTCGTGGGAACTGCCTGCTCAGAAATTGTCCATTCTAAGTCGTGGCAGTGGAGGCCTGGCCATCTTGATCTCTTCTTCTATAGAGATGGGTGAAATTGTAGCTTTGGATTTAGAGATAAATTTTTGCCAGGCTATAATTTTAAAAGGATGTAAACCTGATCTCCTGCTATGCATAAATGTGTATCTCCCTCCAAGATCAACTAAAGTTGCACAAGATATGTGGATAAAGTTTGAGGGTCCATTAGGTAACATAATTACTACCTACCCGAACCACGTGGTCTTAGTTTGTGGAGATTTCAATGCCAAAATGGGGAGTAATTACTCTATGCTGGAGAAAGTACTAGGATTTGACTTGGGGGATATTATAACAGTACCCAGATACTCACAAGATAAGATAATTAATAAAAATGGGCAGGCCCTCATTAATTAGTAATCATTAATCATTAATATGCAAATTCATCTCACCTGCCTCAATGGTACTAATCTAGACAATTCCAAAAAGTTTTTTACATATATGTCTGATAAAGGCTCAAGTGTGGTAGATTGTATCACAGGGTCAGTGTCAGGCACAGATTCACGCTCACACATAGTCAATAAACTGGATAAAAGTTTTATTGAAACATAGTGGGTGATGCTGTCTTACAGACTTTAAAGCTCGAGAATGGGATTTGCTTCCCACACTTTACATTTAAACGGGCAACTTCGCAGGACATAACCATCAAAGGTCAAACGGCCCTAAATCACCATGACGACTATCTGATCTATCTGTTCCTGTGAAACTCTAGTGGAAGGAATGTTCTGCATATGTAAATACCCTAACAGATTACTATCACTATTCCTTTAGTCTATTGCTATACTAAATCAATTAATATATATATTGGCACCCAACATCCTGCCCCCCTTCAAAAAAGATAATATATATATATATATATATATATATAAAAATTGAAAACGCTGCATAACCGTAGACATGCAGAAGGATTATATAGCAATATAAATGCAGTAGAAAAATCAATCGGGGTGTTGAGGAACATCAGTTGTTGAAGAAGTTGGCGAAGGGGCCCTCTTCAGTAAACTGGAATGAAACACAGGATGAACAGCTTTGAGCGAGGAAGGGAGATCCAATTCAAAAGAGACATCATTAATAATGCGTTTCACCGGAAAAGGACTCAGAAAGCGAGGAGCAAGTTTCTTAGACGGGGAGGGCAATGAAATATTCCTAGAAGAAAGGAAGAAAGGAAGAAGAAAGGAATATAAATCACCAGGTTTATATTGGGGATTCAGCAGTCGCTTACGGTCAGCAAAGTGTTTGTGAGCAGCTTTAGCGGAGGTGAGAGCATGGGAGACGGATTGCCAAAGGGTAGAAAACTTAGTGATCCAAGCCGAAACAGAAGGAGGGGTAGAAGGAGGGAGGGAGAGAGGGGGAAAGGAGAAGGGAGAAAACCATAAGCAATTTCAAAGGGGGGCAACCCAGTGGAGGAATGAACTGCAGAGTTGATGGCAAATTCAGCGAAAAGAAGGAGCGAAGCCCAATCAGTTTGGTTCTCATTAACAAAACACCTAAGAAACTGCTCAAGGGATTTGTTAACACGCTCCAATTGACCATCGTTTGGGGGTGATAGGCACTGCTGAGTTTGTGGGTGACACCCAGGGTTTTCAGTAAACAAGTCCAAAACTTGGAAGTGAAAACAGGATCCCTGTCAGAAATAATCACAGAGGGTAATCCGTGAAGTCTCCAGACATGAGAGATGAACAAGTCAGCAAGCTTCTCTGCAGTGGACACACGCTTCAGAGGCACAAAGTGAGATTGTTTGGAAAAATGATCAGTAATAACCCAGATTTCTTGAAAACTTTGTGAGGAGGGGAGGGCCACAATGAAATCCCAGGTGATTACCGACCAAGGGGTAGAAGGAACAGGCAAAGGTTGCAGGAGCCCTTGGGGTTTTGAGGAGGCCGACTTGGAAACATTGCAGGTGGCACACTGTTTAATATAAGTCTGTACTGACGAGTTCAATCCGGGCCACCAAAAGAGGCGTCAAATCGCATGCAAAGTTTTCAAAAACCCAAAATGTCCAGCGGGTTTGGTATCGTGATGTCTATGAAGAACATGCTCGCAGGCAGCGGGGGCAACATAGATCTTGGCGCCATAGAAGGGGAGATTATCAACCCAGGCAATTTTGTCTTTGTTAGCCTGGAGCGAAGAATATGCGTGCGCGGAGTGAAGGATAGCATCACGGAGAGCGGAGTCACAGAGAGACGAAGCAGAAAGCCTTGTTTTGGCTAGAGCACGAGTGGTCACTTGAGAAGCCAGGGAGGAGGCAGAAAATAAAGCTTGGGGTGGAGGGGATGCGGTAGGGGAGCCCGCAAAACAGGGAAGACGAGAGAGAGGGTCAGCTAGCTGGTTAGTGCGTCCAGGTTTGAAAACAATTTTAAATCTAAAATGCTGGAAAAACTCAGCCCACCGCGCCTGTTTGGGGGAGAGTTTCTTAGCAGACTGCAATTTTCTGTGATCAGTCCAAACTTCAAAGGGGTGGTGGGCCCCTTCAAGTAAGTGACGCCAGAAGGACAACGCAAAATGAATAGCATTGGCTTCCTTCTCCCAGATAGGCCAGTTAGACTGTTGAGGAGAAAATTTCTTTGAAATGAAGGCACAAGGCTTGAGTGCCCCCTCGGAGTCATGTTGCAAAAGGACGGCTGCCATCGTGGAATCTTAAGCATCTGTTTGTACAATGAATGGCTTCGTAGCGTCCGGGAAAAGAAGTAAAGGCTCAGAAGTGAATTTAGATTTCAACAGTTCAAAAGTGGATTGGCATTCAGGGGACCAAGAAAGTCTATGTGGCTTGGTCGCGGATGAGCCCTTAGGTTTCCGCAAAAGGTTAGTGAGCGGAAGCGATATGGCGGCGAAATCGTCGTAAAGTTCCGATAGAAGTTTGCAAAGCCAAGAAACTGCTGGAGCTGCTTCAAAGTATTGGGGGTGGGCCATTGCAAAATGGAGTTAATCTTAGAAGGGTCCATTTTCAGGAGTTATCTTGAATCCTGTAGCCCAAGTAATCGAAAGCTCGAGTGTCGAATTGGCATTTCGATAAATTAACAACAAGGTTATTATCAATCAGGCTTTGAAGTACCACACGAACCAAAGATATATGAGACTCCATGGAATCGGCATAAATTAAAATGTCGTCCAAATAAATCAGAACGCCCTGAAACAATAAGTAATGAAAGATAGAGTTCAAAAACATCTGAAAAACAGATGGTCCGGATTGTAACTCAAAAGGAAGAACAGTCCATTTAAAATTACTGAAAGGAGTAGCGAAGGTGGTCAACCACTCAGAGGCCGGGTACTTTTAATTTTATGAAAAGCCTCTTTAAGATCAAGTTTGGTAAAAAATTTCCCTTGAACCAGATGGTCTAATACCGTCCTTATCAGGGGGATAGGATAACAGTTAGAAGGGATGACTTGATTAATTGCAGAATAGTTCACTACCAGCCTAGGATCAGCGTTGGGGTCCTTTCTCTTCCGGAAAAATACAGGACTCGCTGTGGGGGCTGTAGAAGGCTTGATAAAGCCACGAGCCAAATTTTTGTTCAGGAATTTCTTAAGGGCAAGTAGTGATCGTCGGCCCATCGGGTAAATTTTCAGCTTAGGCAGCTTGGCCCCCTCCATCAATGTCAGCTTACAGTCATATTCTGTGTGTGGGGGCAATTTGTCAGCCTAATTTCATGAAAAGCCTTTTGTAGGTCCCGGTAGTGTGAAGGAATCTGTTGCAATTCCTCATGAGAAATAGATAGGGTTGAATCCACAGAGGATATAGTATCAGCAGTCCAGTCTATTTGGGGGTTATATTTGTGAAACCAGTCAATCCCCAAGACCAATTTGAACTGCACCGCTTGGGGAACCAGAAAGTGCATCTTGTACTTGTTTCTACCCCTTCGGAATGTGACGGGCTTGGAAATCTTGTCAATAACTCCTCCAGTCATTGGTGTCCCATCCATTTGCGTAAATTTGTTTTTTTTTAATTTTTTTTATTTGAGGGAGTTTATACACAATACAAGTGCTTAACATTATTTCTATATTATACAACAATCTTACATTAATTCTCCATTAATTCCTTTCCACTTTGTTATCAAATGTACATATTAATTTATATGTTCCAATCCCCCTTTCCTCTCCCTCCCTGCCTTCCCTTCCCTCCCTTTCCCACCCTCCTCCCTTACCTTAATAAAAACCATCTTTCCCCTCCCAATCCTCCCCCTTTCCTCTCCCTACCCTTTCCACTCCTTCTTCCATGTTTTCTCCATTCCAAACTCTTTATTCTCTTTCTTAAACTAAACCTCCTTCATGTGAAGTCTTTTTGTTGTTGTTGTCTCTACTTCAATTAATAATATTTTCCTCTCTCTCTCTGAATTCCCACCTTACCTTAGCTGTTACCCTACAATTCCTTTATTGTATTCTTTACTTCTCTTCTCATTTCTCTTTCACCCATCTAATAACACCTTGCCACTGCCTTTCGAATTGTTGAATTGAATTATCTTTTAAACTGCTGGATAGTTTTCCATTTCCATGATGTCCATCACTTTTAATTTCCATTCTTCTTGAGCGGGCTCTTTTTCTTCTTTCCAATATTTTGCATAGTTCAACCTCGCTGCTGTTATTAAATTTAACAATACTTTCTTTTTCTTCTTCATTTCACTCTTCTCTTCAATCATATTTAATAAGTACATCTCCGGTTTCATCTCAAAATTCATTTCCAGCAACTTGGTTAAACTATCATGAATTTTTTTCCAATATATTTTTGCTATGGGTCATAGCCACCATGTATGAAAGTAGGTTCCCATTGTTTTTCCACACTTCCAGCATTGCCCACTTCCTTTTTTCCCGTTATTTTCTTTAGTTTCTAGGGGGTCATATACCATCTATGCATTGATTTGTAAAAGGGATTTTTAATGCCGAA
>CAOKZL010004560.1:0-24114 GCA_948472985.1 Iguana delicatissima | reverse complement strand
TTTTCAACCAAGAAGTAAAACAAAAGTTGAAAATGTGGGACTGAGCGGTCTCAGAATAGTCACCTGTTGTGCATCCTTGGCCTCTTCCTTAGAACAAATGTAATCTGTGGGATGTGCCTTGATCTGGGCAGCCTTCACAGTACTGAAAAGATAGTGGAACTACATTGCAAGTCTGTTTTTATAACACTTTAATGACTCTACAGATCTCTGATAGGTGTGATGCTGGAAGCTCTTGGGAGGGAGGCAATCTGTATTGTGTGTATCAATTATCATCTGCAGTTATATTACCTGGGGCGCATAAAAACCTGGAGTTGTCCCAGCTAACCATTTGGAACTATTTAGGCACATTTTTTTCAGTGCCAAAGGAGCCAACATGTGTTTGTATGTGTGCAGGCCTTGAAGTCGACTTATGGTGGCACCATGAAATTTCATAAGATTTTCTTAAGCAAAGTGTACATAGTACCTGGTATTCCTTGCTGTTCCCCTGCAGAAGCGCTAATCAGGCCAAACTCTGTTTAGCTTTGCAGATCAGATAGTCTGGTGAATGTCAAGGTACGATATCTTCAAAGTATTAGGGCCCCAAAACAGACATACCATTTAAATATTTACTTTATTTATCTGATAGTTACACTCCTTCTGCACTTTCCTTAGAACACCATAAGGTGGCAAACTCACATGGTCCTTTTTCTTCTGACTTCATCTTCACAACAGCCCTGTGAGGTAGACTAGGCTGAGGAAAAACAGCCAAATGAAGAAAATCATCTCTTCTCTCCAAAAAAGGGAAGCAACTGGTAAGTTCAGGAGGAACAGCCAGTAAGATTGCATCTGCTCCCCCCTAATTATTGCTTTTGAGATGGTTGCTTCATTCTGTCAAATGTTGTTCCCCCAAGCCCTGTTGAACAGCATGGAGGAAGAAGTGCTTCAGTAGTAGAATAAAACTCACAAATGGGTTACGTTGGTCTGGAGGCAAACTATGGCTGTATGGCAATCCAGGGGGGACTGGCATAATTTCTACATAAGATACCATGCATTCCAAGAGATTGGGATTTTCCCATTCAATTAAACTGGACAGTGGGAGGCCAGTCTGGGCAGGAAAACGAGAAGTAAGAGTGGTGTGAAAAAGTCTTGTATGCTTCTCTGATGCTTCACTAGGTGGTCTCAATATTATCTAAGATACGGCATTGTCATCATTTTCCTTAACATCTTGCCTATTTCCCACTAAGGTGACTCATGATGGCTTACAAATGATCAAAACCACTACAGACTAAAAACTATACAAAAAGTCAGTAAATGTGTGTTTCTGTGTTAATTTTTTTGTACAAAAATTAAACAATCTATACAGCTAAACTCATTTAAATACCATTAGAGCAAAACACCCTACCATTATCAATCCAGCACAGTCAATTTTTAAAAGCCTGATGGGATAGCCTCCCCTGGGAAGGATTTCCAAAGTCTGGGAGCAGCCACCAAGAAGGCCTTGTTTTCTGCAAACATTACTGGGAAGGTAGTAGGCAGAGAGAAGAGTCTGTCCTGTGAAACTCAGAAAAAAGTGCAGGGATTGAGGAGCCAACGAAAAAGAGTGGAAAGGAAGAAATATAACAGGCAGATATGAAATGGAATGGGATGTGGCACTGACTTCTTTACTTAGGCATTTCCACATGGGCATATTGCCCACGCTAGAGCGACCTCCCCAGGAGGTCTTCTTCACCGAGGTCTGCGCTAGAGCAGTTAAGAAAAGTGAGGTTCTAAACCTCAAACTGTTCTAGCGCAGACCCAGGGGTGGCGCTGTGAGTTTTATAAAAACCACCCTCAAAAGTGGTTTTTATAAAACTTACCCGCGCTGCCCCGTAGCAGCCCCCGGTCAAGAACTGCAGGGACGCGGCAGCGCCCCCTGCAGATCTGCCCGGGGGCGGGCTTCCGGCTGGCGCGCCGTCCTAATTGGTGGAGCGCCGCGAAGCCGCTGGCCGCCATTTTGGGCGCTGCCAGGACCCGCGGAGTGCTGCGGAGCGCTGCCGAAATTCGGCGGCGTTGGAACGGCGGATTCGCGCTCTTCAGAGGGACAGAGCAACCCGCTCTCGGGTAAGCTCCGCCCCTGCGTGCGCGGCCCCGTTTCGCCCCCCCGTGAGGAAAGGGCCTTAGCTAGCAATCAGCTGTAGGCTTTAAAGAATGGCAAGCACTCTAGGCATGAAATGCTGATATTTTCCCCATCCTATTCTGGGGCTCACTTCTTCCCCCTTGATAATGACTTTAATACTTAAGCTATTACTACATAGGAGATAAGAGCTACTACCATATAGAAAGCATAATATTCCTAGCTCTTTAGTAATGCCTGAACATGAACCCAAGGCTGAACTAGAATGGTTAATGGCCTGCCCAGGCTCCCTGCTGGCGTGTTGAGGCTGCAAGCTGCCAACCCCTGTTGACCACTGACAAAGGAACTATGAATTTAACTGTCTCTATATTGCATGGTTATAGCTGCTGATACAACTTTGACTGTAGGACAGAGTCGTGACAGTTAAAGTGGTTATCAAAGTGTAGTTCACTGCTGTGTAGTTTTTCTTGTTTTTACTTGATTTAACCATGGTATCTTAGGACATTTTCTGTCTGCCCTCTGAGTGTGCTTTAATTCTACTTCTATATATTTCATACATATAGTATAAAAATATATGCCTCCATAGGCTTTTGGTGCACTATACTAGAAATGGTCATTTTCCCCAGATCTTGCAGTGGTGGCAGACACCATCCTATTAGGGACATAAGTACCTGTTAAGTTTCCCTGACACATTCATGCATCCTTTTTGGGGCACTGCAGGGCTTAGGTATTCCCTTCTTCTTTCTGGAGCAGCTAGAGCTCCCCCCACCCAACTTACTGAAGAGCTTCTGACACTTCTATACAGCCATTCTCTGCTTTGTGCGGAGTGGATAGGATCACAAAAGTTTTCCTTGTAGCCAGACACACAAAATGATGACTTCAGTGTGGAGATCCACTGGGGTCCTCTGGAGGTCTCAGCACTGTTGTCATCATTTTGCCCCTGGCTAGGGGGATGTAGCCAAATGCTTTGTGATCCTGCTCCCTTTCCATGAAGGAGGGCATTGCTTGGGGCTCAGAGGTTGTTCAGTAAGTCAGAGGTGGTACATAGCTCAGCCACATGTGGACGTACTATTCTGTGTTAAGCCATGCAGGATTGCAGTCCTCATCTCTTTATTCTGAGCAGCCCATTCCTTCGATGCCTTTCTACCTTAAGAAAAGGATGCGTAGTTATGGTAGCTCATTGCACTCATAGGATTGCAGCTGCTATATATACAAAGAAGAAAAAGTATAAAAAACACATACAAATAAGCTATATTTCAGAGGAAGGAACTGGCAAAACTGCCTCTTATTCCTTGCCTAAGAAAACTCAATGAAATCCATGGGGTCACCGTAAGTCAGCAGGCAACTTGAAGTCGTCCATGCACACACAGAGTCAGGAAATATGTATACATTTTATATACACGTGGTTAAGGGGGGAAAAAAACATTTTAAAGAGCAAAAAACAAACGAACAAACAAACATTGTGGCAGATGCTTTGGTGGGCCCAAACCTATTTCATTAAATATTAGCGTATTCACCTGGCGTTGCCCGGGATTTTATTTTCCTCTTAAGAACTCACCCAACTTTCTTCTCCAGTAGCTGTAACTTTTCCCCAGATTTCCCAAACTCAATCTGTATTCAGAGTTATTTACATGCATAGTTTGGGTTCCTGAGTGAATACGTTGTCTTCCTCCTTGCTCCTAAGCCTTGTCTTCATAGCAACTGGCCTATTCCAGTACCTGTAACTTTTCCCCATATTCCCCAATCCCATCTGTATTTAGAGTTGCTAACATACAGAGGCTGGGTTCCTGAGGGAATACACTGTCCTCCTCCTTGCTGCTAGGCCTCATCTCCACAGCAACTGGCCTATTCCAGTAACTGTAATTTATGCCCATAGTCCCTAATCCAATCTGTGTTCTCTGGCAACATTGATGCACTGGCTTTTGATTTTTTTTTTTTTTGCTTTCTGTTGAATTTGTGCAATGGCTTTACATTTTCCTAGAAGCATTTTTTGTTTTGAATTTCAGCTTTAAGATTCCTCACATATGGAACCCATACAATCTACTGTGTGAGGCAAGAAGATCTTGTACCTATGTTGCAGATGTCACTTTAATTTTTCTCACATACACCTCCCAAATGTTTTCTGGCATCCTTATTAATGGTAGGCCTCATCTCCATAGCAACTGGCCTGAGGCCCAAGAACTCTGAGGCTGAGAACTCTAAAGGCTCCTCCCTAAACTGCCAACCCCAGGATTCCATGGAATCTTCACAGCCAGCCAATCATATGAGGTCTTCTTGCCTCACACAGCCAATCATAAGAGATCTTTGCTTGCCTGACACAGACAAACAGACAAACTCACAGACAAACTTTGACTTTTATATAGTAGATAAGAATTCCTGTACTGCTGTACTGTGTATGGATATTAAAACAGTGTACTAATTTCACCCATATCATTGCAGAGAGGCACAAAGTGGGCCAAACACCCAGGGTAGTGTCTTTGCCTTTTTTTTAATTATTAAAAAAAAAAAGTAAACCCCCCACAGTTACAAGGAAATCTTTGGACTTTTCTTTAGCAGCCCCTTCACTTTCCAATTTTTTGGGATTGTAAGAGAAAAGTTCTGGGAGGGAGGGAGCCATTCCCTCTTCAGCCTCGCTGGGTTCATGCAGTGCCCCTACAAAGCGCAAATTATTTGACAGGCCACCACGCAGGTGTCTGGGTGGGCTTTTATGTGCTTGAATGATTAAAGTGTGTATTTTGAGATGCTTTTGGACCCAGGGTAAGTTTGATTGTTCACCTAGAGTTTTAAATGGTGCAACAGACATAGGTATCCTCAAAAGAAACAGTGAGAAATGTTCACCAACTTCTGAACTTGAAACAATTTTCTCAGCTGAAGGGAATTGCTTAGGCTTGCTACTGCGAGAAGATTTCTCTTTTCTTCTCATTTTTTTTTAAAGGAGTACACAGGCAAGAAATCACTTCTTTCTGAGGAGTGGGAGTACTGTCTCTTTTTCTCAGCTTCCCTACGAGCACAGCAAGCAGGGGGTTGGGATGGTTAAGCTCCAACTGTCAAAGAATCATAGCGATTTTGCAGAACCCAGCAGGGAAGCAGAAAGACTCCAAGCTGTTCTCAGTCAGGGAGGGAAGAGTTCTTCAGTTGCATATATTCGAATAGTTCCAAGAGGAATGGGAAGAAGAGTGCATGTGCTGAGTTTGAATCTTCTTCACACACACACACAGAGAGGAGAGAGAGAGAGAGAGAGAAAGAGAAGCCACATGTTCGCAAAACACAGAACGTTTGAAATCACAGATGCTGTAACTGAGAAAAAAAAGTTCAGCTCCCATTTATAAAAACCCTCAAGACCATATTATGAATTTCATCAAAGGAGCACAGAATTGGAAACCACAATACATACCAAGCACCAATGTTGTTGACTGCCTTCAAGTTGTTTCACATTTATGGTGACCTTAAGGAAAACCTAACGTGGGGTTTTCTTGGCAAGATTTGTTCAAAGGGGGTTTGCCTTTGCCTTCCTCTGAGGCTGAGAGTCTGTGACTCGCCCAAGATCACTCTGTGGGTTTCCATGGTTAAGTAGGGATTTGAACCCTGCTGTCCACAGTCATAGGCCAGTGCTCAAATCACTGCTCCATGCTGGCATTCACATTTGGAATTTTTTATTTTATCAGCTGAAAATAGTTTACAATAATCTATATCGGGGTTGCATAGCATAAATATATTCATTGAGTGATATTGATTGGAATATTCCTATTCCACTATCGTGATATTTACACTATAAAGAACTCAAAACAATTCCGGCTAAAAACAACATAATATTATTTGAAGCACCATTATCTTCTCGTATAAGCCTGCCCGAGCCCTAAGCTCATCAGGGGAGGCAGTTCTCATGGGTCTTTTCCACACTAGCCTGTTATAGCGCGATGATTCCACTTTCAACATCCTCTGAAATCCTGGGGTTTGCAGTTTCCGGAGGGGCCGGCTCGCCCTCCCGAAACTGCAAACCCCAGGATTCTAGAGGATGTTGAAAGTGGAATCATCGCGCTATAATAGGCTAGTGTGGAAATGGCCATGGTCTGACCACCTTCACAGGCATACAGGCAGGGCCCTCCAATAGTTCTCAATTCCCAGGCAGGCATACATGCAGAGAGAAGTGCTCCTTCAGGTATTGTGATCCCAAGCCACTGAGGGCTTTAAGCGTTATCAGTACCTTGAATTCACACCAGAAGCATATCGGCAGCCGCTGTGATCCCTTCAGGTGTTATATGATTTCTGAATGGAGCTCCAGTGAGCAGTCTAGCTGCTGCTTTTTGTACTAGCTGCAGTTTCATGGCATTCAGTTTCAGTTTGTTGAGCTCTCATTCCACCCATTACAGAACCCAGACACTGCTCCACCATGTTCATAGCCCCCGCTGACTCCGACGACAAGGGGAAGTAGAGCTGACTATCATCAATGTACTGATGGCAGCCAACCGGCAAACTCCTCATGACCTCCCCTAGCTTCCTATAGATCTTGAACAGCATGGCAGACAATTAGAACCACAGCACAATGCACATAGGGCTGAACAGAAGTTGCCCAATACCAAGTGTCAGGAATTGGTTTTGCAGATATTAGTAGAACCACCATAACACCGTGCTTCCTACTCCCATATGAGGGAGCTGGTCCAGTAGGATATGATGATCAATGGTATAAAAAGCTTTGGAACTCCATCCTGAAGGTTCCCCCTTTGCTTTCCTTTTGGTGACAGCACACCTCTGTGCCAGCACACCTTTGGGAAATGATTGTTAATAAGAGATTTTTTTAAAAATCATGTTTGTTTCTAACCTTTGTTATAAAGCAATATTTTGAATGGTTTTACTTCTGTTGTTGGTTTAATCCTGTTTTAATCTTGACTTCTGTAGGATTTTAACGATCTGTGTTTTTATTGCAATTGCCTGCCTTTTGTAAGCTGCCTTGAGTGCCCACTTGGGAAAAAGATCAGATATCATTGAAGTGAAAGGTGAATGGATAAAATATTTTAAACAGGAGAAAAGCACATGAAACAAACCACCAAATGAAAACAGCAGGAAAGGCTAAAACCGTTAAAACCATTTACATGTTTACTTAAAGAAACCCATAAGATTAGTCCCCCAAAGCTTCAGTAAAAGGCTATGTTTACCTCAAAATAACAAACATTGACATCTGTCGGCCCTTCATGGAAATATAGAGTAACATAGCAGAGGAGGCCCTCTCCCACACCCCTGATATATTGCTCCCATACAAGGGACTTCTCCAGCAGATCTCAGTTCAGCAGATCTCTAATCCTTGCCTGCGGAGTTACCTGTTATTTGTACTATGCCACCTTTGCACTGAATGGCAAAGTTGCACGACCAAACCAAATATGCAACTGAATGTACAACCAAATGTAGATATATATCCATGCATACTGCACATGCATGTGGATTTGCCTCCCTGTGCAAGAGCACACTATTTGCAACTCTGCATCCACAACCTTGAATGGAAGGTGTACATTTCATATGGGACAAAAATGTCCAACTACTTCTGTAACAGAAGTTATGTATACATATGAAACTGACAAGATGTCAGCCATTGATTTAGTTGTCATTGTTCCATAACATCATAAATATACATGCCAATTTGCAGGCTGATTATATTCCAGATGTAAACTGAATTACATGAGTGACTCCTTTGTCCAGTCAATGTGTTGTGTGGATGGTTCGGGGAAATATATTGGCCATTCACATAAGACAAGTAATTTTGATAGCGCCAGAATGTTTGAATGATGGCCTGAGTCAGCTTTTCTGCCAGAAAGTGGTCAAAATAACAAAAGTTGCAAAGAGGTTGTTCTGCTATATCTCAGAAGTGTGAGTTGAAAAATGGAGAAAAATATTTTGATACAAAACAATATTTAGGAAGGACCCCCCCCCCCGTTGCTGGCTCTAGATTTTGAATTCTCCATCTCTCTCCCTACCCCCATTTTCACAAATACGTGGAGGGGGGCTGTAGCGATTACAATACTTAAAAAGAATTGAAAAGGCCCTCATGAAGTTTTCTATATGACTTGGAGCCCTTCTCTACCTCTCAGACTAAAGTACCTTACCTAGAACTCTCCAGGGGAAAGGCAAAATATAACTGCATCAAATAAATAGAGACACAAGCAGAGAAACATGGCCCCAAACTTTCCCACATTTTCATGCTCTTAGATGTTTGCAGGTTAAATCTAATCTGCCCTGCTCTTGAGACTTCCTCTCCACCAACGGAGAAGAAAGACAAGAAGAGAAGAGAAGAGAAGAGAAGAGAAGAGAAGAGAGGTAGATGCACCTGCCATGCATCATGGTTTCTCTCCTATAATCTGAGAGAAGCCCTGGATTATGGGGAGCTAGAGTATTTTTTTACACTCTAGCCCATTGTAATATTCTTTATGTACTCTATTCTGCTCTCACTTCCTTTCAAGAGAAGAAAGCCTTCATTTACCAAGAAGGGAGCACAAAAGTCCAGCTGAAGGAAGGGAGGAGATTTTTTTTTAAAGGCCTCTCCAGGGCCTACATTGGCTCAGAGGGCAAAAATGAGAAGACCTTGCACCACAAGAGGGCATTTGGGGGTTAAAAAAAATAATCAGAAAATGTGGCCCTGAATGCCAGAAAAACAGCCATGGAGGGGGCAACATGCAACCTGCAAATTATGCTCTTCCCACTCCTGTCCTAGAAGGTGTCCTATGGTTTGCTCACACTTGCTTCACGTACTGATATATCACAGAGGTAGTAAGAAATCAAGCTATCAGCTCATGATAATGGGAATCACCGAGAAAACCTCACTGTGTGAATCTATCCACTCTTTGCCTATACTCCCCATTCCATGACTTTTTCCTTCCTCAAAAGCCATAAGGAACTTTGTGGGAAAGGCACCGTATGGCTCGTCTTCATTGTAAAAATAGCAGCTGAAATGGTTTTGAGTCTGACAGAAGTTTCTAATAAAACTGAAATGTATGTATGCATATACAAGGACTTGATTTTTTAACAGCAACAGCAACAACACCAACACCATCACATTGCATTACAAACACTTTAGTGCAGAGGTGATAAATAAGGAATGTTGCTGACTTCCTCAGAATTGGATGATGCCTGTTATGGAGCTTCTGCCACTTGGCATTGAATGAGAAGTGTTCACTTGCAGTGGGATCACACAATGGAGTTATCCGTTTCAGCTGTACACAGCACCAAAACTGAGGCCCTTTCCGCACCTTACCTTCTTCTGGCACTGGGGTGTGGGGGTCATGCAAGCAGTCTTTGGTGAGAGGCTCTCGTGTCTGGGGTCCTTTGGATCCGCATGAGCTGCCTGCTCGAGCGAGGGACCTGCCTCTTCTTTCTGCAGCGCAGCCTGGGAGTATCCCAGGCTGCGCGGGGGCAGGAAGCACGACCGTCGGTGGCTCCAGAGGCTCCACACGGCAGGTAAGTCTGCGTGGGGCTGGGAGCAATGCACGATCACACACCATTTTCGGCTTTTAGCCAAAAATGAAAAGGTGCACGATCGGTGCCTGCCCTACTCTGGAGCATTGCGCGATTGTGAGCGTGTCGTGCTGATCGCTTCTCACAATCGTGTGACGCTCCAGGCGCCCTTTCCCATGGAAAATGCCATGAGAAAAGGGCCTGACTTTGACATCCTTCTGGTTGCTTCTTTTACTCCGATATTACTTTTACTCTGTTCTACATAATTAGTGCTCCTTGCATGTGATGAGTAATTTCAACCAGTAATCTACAGGATCCCCCACGTATATACACGCAAATAATGTCAGTGTTTTAAAGGATCTTAGTCTCGTATGAAAATAAGCCTTGTGCAGTTGTATATTTAACAGAAGAAACACGATCCCTATCATTCATCTTTTATTGCCTGAAAATGATCTGTGGCTAGACTCTTATAAAACAGAATCTTAACTTTGGGCCTGAAAAATGTAGATTTACGATGTTTTTGCATGCCCTTTTTGCAATGCAGATTTAGTGACTTATGCTCTAAATATACACTAAAGCACTGGAACAGCCATTTGCATTCCTGCAGGCCTACACAACTCATGAGCCACTGAAGCAAATGGAACCCACCAGCAATCTGTTATAGACTGCCAGGTGCTTGTCAAACTCTCTTGCTTTTGCAGCCTCAGTAAACCCAGTGCCTTGGGAACAATATCATGACTTGACATAGTGTTGCCCTCCTTGGGCCCTTTTGTAAAAGGAGATTACTATGTGATTGGGGGCCCTGTTTGCAGCTCTGCCATTGCTTTAATTTAGAGCAAAATTAGTTAATTAATTTGGGACAATTAATTGCAGGACATAATTGTAGTGGTTGTAACAACAACATACCCTCCAGTTGTCCCAGTTTGGCAGGGAAAGTCCCAAACAATCCTCTGTTGTCTTCTATTTCAGCAGTTTTTGAAATGCACCAGTTTCTCTCTCATGGGGAACAGTTTCTCTCTCCTCCACTTGCCCTCTTTGTTCTTAGCTTAGTTCAAAGTATGAAAGTAGTTTGCATTCAATAAACTCAGTGGGAGGAGGGGGCAACTGGTTTTTTTTAAACCACTTTACTTTTGCCTGAATCTACTCAGAAGAGTAAAGCCATTTCCGCAGTAGACTGTTATAGCTGTTACAGGAGCTGAGTGGCCTCTCTCTAAACTGCAAACCCCAGGATTCCATAGAATGTTGAAAGTGGAAAAATAGTGCCGTTACCCTGTTTACTGGGGGTCCTGGGAGGGACACCTAAATAACCAAACAACAACACACAATTTTGGGGAAAATTAGCTGGAGCACTCACTTAAGCTAGCGAGAGGCAGGGTAACTTAGCGGGATCTTGCAACCCAGCGTCTACGGGGTCAGGTCAGTCAAGCAGCCAGACGGATTTAAAGTAATCAAATGATGTTTTATTACATGCAAACAAATATTAAAGACACCACAGTCATACAGCTAACTAAGAGATTAGAGATTGAATTAAGGATAAAAATTTTCAGGCAAAATGGGTGATACGACACCTGTCTTGTCATCCTGGACCTTGGGAGAGAAGCCGGGGATGCAGAGAAGAAACTCAGCTCGATTAGCTGAGGGGAGCTCGCCAAGCAATGCAGCAGCAAGATGGGATCAGGAGCGATCTGAGGAAAGTCTCGGAATCAGAGGTTTTTATAGGGTGAATTGGGACTGCAGACTATGCCTTACTCGGGGAGAACAATGAGTTTTGCATGCGAGACAATGTCTCGGAAAGGTCACAACTTTGCATGATGGAATCAGAGCCGAATTAACAATAGTGTGGCCAGTATGCAAATGCGCAGCTCTTACCAGTGGACAGCACACCCTTTGTCCAGTAGCCTGCTCGGGGCAGGAAGCCTTTGTTAGTATTGCGCATATGTAGTGAGGTGTTTGCTGGAGAGGTCCCTGAAGCGACGAACCGGCTGGGTCTGGCCTGCCTGGGTGAGGAGTGGAATGTCCAGCAATTATCGGCCGTTCCTGTTTGCGTGCTTGTCCGATGGCCTCGCAAACACGTGGAGCGGGGTGGCAGGGGAAAGCTGAATTGTTTGATATCAAAGTGATATCAAAGTGCTATCTCCGGGTAGGCCTAGACTGCAGTAACAGTGCTATAACAGTCAAGTGAGGAAATGGCCTAAGACTGCACGCTTTCCTCTGCAATCTTCTTTGCTGGGTTGAATGAGAACAAGCTACTTTGGCACATTGAACTCAGCTTCAGCAACAGATGTAAGCTGAGGACAAAGGAAGAAAGTGGGATGAGGAGAAGGAAACTGGGCCATTTTAAAACAGCTGAAAAAGTGAAACAGCAGAGGATTAGCTGAGATTGTTCCAGCCAAATTGGGACAGTCAGAGGAGATAAAAAAAAGTAACTCAGTTTTGCTTGTTACTGCATAAAATAACTTGCTGTCAAAGTAACTCATAGAAAAATGAGTGGCTTCCTATCTCATTTAACAGATCTAAGTAGTGTTATTTTTGGGGGGCTAAAACCCCCCAGAACTGGCCAGTTGGATTCTAGCAATCGTAATGTTCCTATGATCCAGTGGTTCTCAACCTGTGGGTCCGCAGATGTTTTTGGACTTCAGCTCCCAGAAGCCCTGAGCACTGACCATAGTGGCTGGGGCTTCTGGGAGCTGAAGTCCATAAACATCTGGGGACCCACAGGTTGAGAACCACTGCTATGATCTGTTTAGTTACTTTGTGAAAATTGTTAAAATTCAAGGGATATGTATGTGGTAGTTTTGTTTGTCTGAGAATGGGCATGCTTACATTTGGAGTAAACAAGTACTAATGCCTCACTCCCTCTGTTCTATAAGAGTTTTAGCTGCAGTCCAAAAAACATCGACATGCACGTATGGACGTAAATTCTTCTATGGCCAATTTGGTTTCCTTTCTCCTGGGTTCTCAAAATACCTCCCCCTCCCTTCTCCAGCCACACACACACTATAGCCGCAGGTAGTGTTTCTGTCTGCCATAAATTTATGTAATTACATTGAAATGTCTTATCAATAATTCAATTATTCCATTAGTTTTACATTAAGGAATAAATAGAGTTAATGCATGTATAATTTATCTGCCTATAAACTAAATAGTTTAAAATGCATTTTTTTCTGACTTAAAGTGGTAATAGCTTATAAAATGTGAAAACTGTAATAAATCTAATCACCTGGACTCTGATATATCCCATAAGGCAGAGTATACAGAAAATCAGCTGTTGTGTAGTCCACAAGAATATGATAATTTAGTTTTGGCTCTTCTGTTCCTTGGTTAAGAGTGAGGTTGGGCCTAGATAATTAAGATACATGTAGCATATCAGTGAGAAAGGCTCAGCACAGTTCTTGTCCCTGCTGTATTCATTTACTACATCCAAGGAGCTTTTTACATAAATAAATAATCAAAAATATAAATCCCCCTTCCCGTCTGAAGTGGTCCTGTCCAGAATTCTCCAACCTCAGTCTGTTCAATTCAGAGCCAACCTAAGGTATTTAATTATCATTGTTGTTGTGTGCCTTCAAGCCATTCTGAATTATGGTGACCATAGGGCAAACCTATCACGAGAATTTTCTTAGCAAGATTTGTTCTGAGAGTTTTTTCCTTTGCCTTCCTCTGATGTTGAGAGTGTGTGGCTGAGGCTGAGAGTGTGGCAAGCCCAAGCTCACCCAGCAGATTTACACGGCAGAGCGGAGATTCAAACCCTGGTCTCCCAAGTAGTAGACCAATGCTCAAACCGCTACCTCACATTGGCTCTTAATTGCCTAAGGTGATTGTTGTTGTGTTGTTGCATGCCCTCAAGTGGTTTTTCACCTATAGTGACCCTAAGGTGAACCTATCACAGAATTTCCTGGGGCTGAGTATGTGACGTGCCCAAGGTCACCCAGTGGGTTTCCATGGCCAACTGGGGAATTGAACCCTAATATTCAAACCACTGTACCCCACTGTTCTTACCTAAGATGATAATTCATCTTAATTATGGTGAAAGACAAGATGGTCCCTGGACAAAATGATGTAAAGGAATTAGTGGTGCAGAATCACCGCTGCCACTAAGTTTTGTGACGAGAAAGAAAGAACTTGACAAATAGATTAATTCATTAAGAAAACAGGGATCTTTCTTCCAAACTTTCAGAGTATACATTTCAACATCTGATTATATTAGATCCTTCATTTATGAATTAATGGTAATATTTCTATGATTTTATTTGTTTACTATTTTTTTTTTTACTACTTGTATGTTGGTAAGTTGATTTCCTCATTCATAAACACAGATAAGGCACAACGTCTCAAGAGAATTCTGACATATAGCCTTTTTTTTAATAATAATAGAAAATATTTATGAAACAACCCTAACCCTCCAAAAAAAGAAAAAAGAAAAGAAAAGGAAACTTGAAAACTCTTTTTTTCTGGCACTTGCAGAACTTGGTTACAAAGGAAACGCTTCTGATTTCATTCCTGCTGTGGAATAAAAAATTCTTTTAATCACTAGTTGGACAGAAAAAGTCTTAACCAATCACATTAGGATAGGGAAGGTATCCCAGTGAGTCGAGAACATTGCAATCTCAGTCATGGAATGCTACGTAAATTAGAAATTACCACCGCTTAGCCTAAATGCAATTGCATATCCCAGCTCGAATAGATCCAATAAATCCATAAGAATGTAGTAAACAAATACTTTTCCAATGAAACTACTCTGATTGGGATTTGCAACTGGATTTAAACTTTTCTGCCATTATATGAGCATGCAAGTGGTCATCACATGGAATCCATATTACTTCCATGGATAATGATGAAATTCTTCCCCAGGGAATAAAGCATGATCACACAGTGAGCAGTAAGATGCATAACTAGTGGAAAATCTTTCTTAATACACATAGGAAACAGCAAGCAAGCAGAGGCAAAACTATTTCCAGCTGAGGTCTTATTCTATAGATATGGAGTTGATCATATTGGTCAAACAAACCTGAAAAGTAAAGGTAATTACAATTATAGTGGTCATTATGGTTTGAGGCTACTGAGTTTCATTGTTCTAGATCTATACCCCATATATGAGGTCCTGGATGGCAGTGAAGTCCAGGCATGCCCCTGAGACTCAGTTGACCTGGGTTAAGCCCCAGTCTTACACCAAACTATTATAATTCCCAAAAAAGGAAACAACGTGAGTTAGAGCCTTCCAATTATTCCTCTGCTTGCTTGTTTTCATTCCAATGATTATCACAGGTCAGTAATGGCAGAACCCAAAGGAACAGTGATTCTGTTAGGAGGACAGCTGTTGATTAAAAATTTCCAGCTGCTTCATTTTCTGCCATGAGTGAAGAGAAATAAAGTAGAAAAAGAGTAATCTTAGGATCAGAGGATCAGTTAAAAAGCCAGAGATATCCATAAGGTTTTTGGTGATTGTTCACATCTTTCTGCATATTCTCCCCTCCTGCCTGAGAAAATCTTTCCAGTTTTAGACTATTGTGCCTTGGAGTAGTCCTTGGAAGTGATTAGCCAGCCAAATTTGACAGCTATCACCTGTTAGGAAGCCACAAAGGAAAGGAAGCAGGCCTGCTTGTGAGTCTCTACAATGTATTATGCATGCTTACATTTTTGCCCTCCTGCCCTCTTTGTATTGGCTAACATAATTTTCTCAGCTTGGTTCGTTTGGAATGAGGGCATGTAGGAAGCAGAACCAGAGAGAAAGAGGCTGGGTAGAAGCCAGTTTAAGGGAAATGAAGATGGTAGTTGGAAAACAGCTTAAATGCTTTCCCAAGGCTGATCCTTGTACCATCAGGTAGAGTGAGGCATCCACCTCAAGAGGCAAATCCTGGATGGCATAGAGCACTCACAGAGTGTTGGTGGACATGTTTGCCATGTAATCAGCTACGTACCTGATGAAGTACCCTGTTGCCCACAGTGCAGGGTGCAGTCTTGTTACCATTATTGAAGTAGGAGCTAAGTGTTAGTATGATGGTTGGTGGGTGTTGTCCTTTGAGCTGGCCCTAAGCTTGCCATTTCATTTTTGGATTGTGAGCTTGTGGAGGGAAGACATTTTATTTGGAAGAGGGATGGAAATATATGTGAAGTGTTTGCTCCACATACTGCAAACAGTGTTCACCATCCCTGCTATATCTGCTTCCCCTTAACTCTGAAGTTCATCATTTCCACCCCAGTTCTTTTTGAGGAGGAGACATGAGGAGCCCTTTCACACTGCATAATTATACTAGTATGCCCCCAGTTTAACTGCTATAGCAGAATCCTATGGAATCCTGGGATTTGCAGCTTAAGTAGGTGTATTTTGATTTCTCATTAGTGAGCTTTAGTGTTTCACCAAACTGCAAATCTCAAGGTTCCATAGGATGCAGCCAGTGTCTCCCTATACAAGCCTGCCTGGACAGAGATCCACAGAAGAGGCCCTTCTGTCAGTCCCTCCACCTTCACAGTTATGATTCCTGGGAACATGAGAGAGAACACCTTCTTGGTGGTTTCCTCCAGTCTTTGGAAGTCTCCCTATAGAGAGGCTAGAATGGCCCCTTCTTTCCCTTCCTTTTAAGGTAAGGGCTGTAAGAGGACACTGTATTGTTTTAAAGAGTACTATTTTTTAAGTTTCTAAAGTATATCTTTTGATATTGGAAGTGTTACTCATTTATCTTTGCTCCCATCCCAACAGTATCCTGCTGCAGCCAGATCACACCTATACTTGGGTGTCTTACGGTAGGAACAGAAGCTTTTTTTTTTAATGGCATACAAAAGGAGCGTGATTATTACCATTCCTAGAATCATATGAAAAGCAGCACCTGTGGGGAGGGGAGACTGGGAGCTTGGGCAATCTGCTCTCAACAGACTGACCTGAACCAGTTATGTTAGGGATTTTTGTTCAGCATGGGGAAGCAACATGTGGAAAGTAACTACACTACAGTCAGCCCTCCATATTCGCAGATTCTGTATCCATGGATTCAATCAATCACAGCTTGAAAATATTAAAAAAAAATCCCAAAAAAGCAGACTTTGAGTTTTCCATTTTATATAAGGGATGCCATTTTACTACACCATTGTACATAACAGGACTTGAGCATCCATGAATTTTGATATCCATGGGGCTCCTGGAACCAAAATCTAGTAGATGCTGAAGGCCTACTGTGCATATTGCCATGTGGGTAATGGCAGTAATAATGGTATGCCTTTTTGTGAAAAAAAAAGCCTGTTAGAAAAATTGGTCATAGAAATATGTACAATAGGCCGCATTTCATAGAAAAATGCATGGACTGGTTGCATTGCTCAGGAAAAAGAAAAGTATAGAGACAGCATGGTGCACATGGTGTCCTAGTGTCAAACACTAGGACTTCTGGAGATCACAGTCCATATTCTCTCTCAATGACAGAAACCCACTCAGTGACCACCATACACCCTCAGTCTTAAAGGAATGCAGTGTCAAGCCCACCCTGAAGAAATCTTTCCAAGACAACTATCTGAATGCATCCCCATTTTGGAGTTGAATGGAAGGCATGAAAAAAGAACACTACAATTTTGTGCAAGCTTTTGGAAAACAGTTTCTCAAATGACTCAAGAGTGGGGAGGGGAGAAACTAGCAGAAACTTACACTGTTTTATCCATCCCTACCTCTGATT
Source organism: Iguana delicatissima (assembly GCA_948472985.1). Lineage (NCBI taxonomy): Eukaryota > Metazoa > Chordata > Lepidosauria > Squamata > Iguanidae > Iguana > Iguana delicatissima. Next base: position 6,927 of record CAOKZL010004560.1, on the reverse strand, counting down.
CAATCTTCACATGTAAGTAAGAGGGTGGACATTAGGAATCTTGAACCTTGGATTCTCCAGATGTTCTCTATGTCAGCTTATCAAAAGCCATAACCAGCACAGTCCACTTTAGGACTATCATGGACTATAGGAATTGGAGCTCAAAAATGTTTAGAGTAAAAGATTCAAGATAGCTTTAGGCACTTGGAGGGGAAAGCCCATTTCTAGTTGCTGCTGCTGCTGCTGCTGCTGCTGCTTCTTCTTCATTCATACAGTGCCATCCATGTACATGGCGCTTTACAAAATTAAAATACAACAGTTGACATAGATAAATACATAATAAAATGAAGATATAAAAAATGAAAAAAGTCAAGGGTATATGCAGCTGCAACCAGTGCAACATAACGTTACTATAATGTCAATAAAATACAATATCTAATTAACAATAAAAACTAGTCCAACATTTCAAAAATTTCAGAAAACAAGCAAGTTTTCGATTTAGATTTAAAAACAGTAAGAGAAGGAGCAGTTCACAAGGTCACAGGAAGGCGATTCCACGCGTAAGGGGCAGCGAGTGAAACAGGGTGTAACCGAGCTAAGGAGGAAGAGTTTCTAGGCTGGGTAAAAAGATAAGTGTTTGCGGAATGTAGGTTTCCAGTGGGCTGGTAAGGAGAGATAAGCCCAGCAAGATAAAGTGGAACTAAATTATGTAAGACCTTAAAAGTCAAAACAAGGAGTTTATAAAGGATCCTACAATGAATAGGTAACCAATGAAGGGAGATCAGGAGAGAGGTAATGTGATCAAAATTGTGGGCTAAGAAAATAATTTTAGCAGCAGAGTGAAAAACAGAGACTAGAGGGAAAAAATGAGATCGAGGAAGACCAGTAAGTAGAAGATTACAGTAATCGAGACGAAAAATAACTAGAGCATGGATTAAAGTCTTGGCAGAAGAGGGGGATAAGAAGGGTCGGATTTTAGAGATGTTATAAAGAAAGAAGGAGCATGACCTAGCAACAGTCTCAATATAGGAAGCAAAAGACAAAGAGGAGACAAAAATGAATCCAAGACTGCGAGCTTCCTTCATCAAATGAATAAGTGTGTTGTTGACAGTGATGGAAAAAGTGGAAGGTAAAGAAGGTTTAGGGGGGAAAATGAGTAATTTTGTTTTCGCCATGTTAAGTTTGAGACGGTGGTGAAACATCCATGAAGAAATACCAGAAAAACAATCTGTAATGCGATCTTCAATATCTACAGAAAATTCAGGAAAAGAAAAGTATAGTTGAATATCATCAGCATAAAGGTGATATTGAAACCCAAAGGAACTAATAAGATTACCTAGGGAGACAGTATAAAGAGAAATAAGAGAGGGCCCAGAACAGAGCTGTGAGGGACCTCCACAGAAAGGTGAAAGGAGGCGGATTTATGATTGCCAACTTTCACATTAAATGAGCAGCCAGAAAGATAGGATGAAAACCAACTAAGGACAGACCCAGTAAGCCCTAAGGCATGAAGTGAGTCTAACAAGAGAACATGATCAACCATATCAAAGGTAGCTGAAAGATCGAGAAGAATAAGAATAGAATATAGGCCATGGGACTTGCCTATGAGAAGATCATTGGTTATTTTAGTAAGAGCTGTCTCCGTAGTGTGTAAAGGATGATATGTAGACTGAAAAGGATCAAGTATAGAAGCCTGAGACAAAAAGGAAAGACAATGTGTATGGACAACACGTTCCAGCACTTTAGAGAGGAAAGGCAGGAGAAATATAGGGCGATAGTTAGTAAGAGAAGAAGGATCAAGCTTCTTAAGAATTGGGGAAACAGTGGCATGTTTAAAAGCAGAAGGAAATGAACTGGAAGAAAAAGACAATTTAACAACATGACACAAAAAAGGAAGAATAGCAGGGGAAATAGTTATTAAGAATTGGGAAGGAATAGGATCCAAGGGACAGGTAGAAGGATTAGAAGACTTCAGAATTTTGGACAATTCATCTAGCAAGACAAGGGAAGAGAATGTAAGACAAGTGGACAATTGATAAGTTGGAAGTAAGGAAGAGTCAGGAACAGAAAGGGAGGAGCAAATAGTTTTGATTTTGGTAATGAGGAAAGCAGCAAAGCCATCAGCTGAAAATAATGAAAGAAAGGGCAAAGAAGGAAGCTTAAGGAGAGAATTAAAAGTAGAGAAAAGACAACAGGAATTAGCACAGATTAATGATCTGAAATATGTCTGCTTGGCAAGAAAAATGGCACTAGAAAGAGGAGAAAGAATAAACTTATAGAGAATGAAATCTGCCTGCTCTTTAGTTTTCCTTCACAAACGCTCAGCAGCAAGACAACATGAGCAAAGGTGCTGAGTGGAGGAAGTAAGCCAAGGTTGAGGCTTAGAAGCAGAAGCAGAACGCATTGACAAAGGGGCAAAATTATTGACAGTTGAAGATAAGGTAGAGTTTAGCAAGGAGACAGTAGGGTCAAGAGAGGTAAGAGAGCTAGGAAGAGGCAAAGAAGAAAGCAAAGCTTGAGAGAAGTCTTCAGGATTAACCAAATGAAGCCCACAAATGGAGCGAATAACAGGATGATGATGAGGGGGATTATGAGTAAGTGCAAATGAGACAAAGTGGTGATCAGACAATGGAAACTGAGTAACTGAAAAACAAGAACAAGAGCAATATTTAGTAAAAACAAGATCGAGACAATGAACATGGGAGTGAGTGGGAGAGTTAGAGCAGAGCTTGAGTCCAAAGGAGGACAGTAAAGAAAGAAAACATGAATCAGAGACATCATCGGATTCATCTATATGAACACTGAAATCGCCCAGAATAAGTAAGGGAACATTGTCTGAAATAAAGATAGTCAACCAAGAGTCAAAATCTGACAAAAAGGGAGAGAGAGGACCAGGTGGACAATAGATGACAGCAACTCGCAGATGCAGAGGTAAAAAGAGTCACACAGCACAAACCTCAAATGAAGAAATACAATGAGTGGAAGGGAAAGAAAGGAGCTGAAACAAAGCAGATAACAAAAGACCTACCCCCCCCCCCGACAACTAGTATGAGAAAAGGAAAGTCCACCAAAAGAGAGGGCAGCAGAGGTGGCGGTGTCATGAGCTGCAAGCTAGGTTTCAGTAAGACCAAGAAGGTGAAGATGTTTAGAAAAGAATAAATCATGAACAATAGTGGTTTTAGAAGCAATTGATTGGCAGTTCCATCAAGAACAAGAAAAAGGAAGTTGAGAAGAAGGGAGGTAATGAATAGGTATTAGGTTTGGAGAAGGGGAAGAATGTAAAGAGTGAACCTGAGAGTGGGAAGTTTTAGGAAGAGCACTAATTCATACCGGAATTTCTAGATTCTTAATGAAATTGAAACAGGGACGAGAAGATAGGGATGAGGATGATGGTTTAGAATGAGATTGTTCATGTTCAATAGTTTTATTGATCTGAGCATCCATTGCAATATAGAAGAAAAATTACATAGATGGAGAGGGGGGTTGTTATTAATAAAAAACTTTGTTAAAACTAGACCAAGCTTTAAAAAAATTGTTTTAGCCCTAGAAATAAAACCAGCAATATATGAATCCTTAAACAGAACAACAGCATACACGGTTAAATTATCATTATAAAGGTAACCAATATGTATAATATCGGCAGAAGACAAAGTGTTAGGCAAGACCTTATCAATAACCTGCAAAAAATGCACAATGCGAGCAGACTGGTGTAAATGATTTCCAGGGTAAGGGAAATATTTAAACACCAGTTTATGGGGGTGAAGGATCAAGCTCCAGTTGGAAATAGGGCTGTTCTTAGTGGGAAAGTCAACAGGCAGGTGAACTGGACTTGGAATGAGAGAGTTTATAGCTTGTAAAGATGACATTGATTTATCAGCTTGTTGGACTTGAGAGAAATTTGACACTGTGTCATGACACATGAGCCTCCAAGTTGGGTCCTGTTGAGAGGAAACATCCTGAAGGAGGCAGTTTGAACCCATGACATCGAGAGTACATTTAGTATGTTTTTTAATTGATGTATTCTTAAACCTCAGATGTTCAGGCTGAGAGGATTTATTAGATACAGAATTTGTAGAGGACTCCACCAAGTCCAGAAGTTTTCGTAGGTCTCTGTGAATAGAAGACTTGGTTCGTTTGTTAGACTTTTTTACCCACTTGATGTTTTTACTTTTCTTCATACATTTTACTTTTTTCTTTTTACTGTTGTTCTGGGAACCCTTAATGGTATTTTTATTTTGGGCTGGAACACCATTATAGAGAAGATTCTGGACATCACAAGGTGAATTAGCAAAAATACCTTTGTTACCACGGCAATCTGGTCTGGTCTTTGGTGAACTAAGATATCATTTTTGATATCATAATTTGGTCCTTTTTCCTGCCACCAGCTAAGTGTTTGTAAGGCTCCGCTGAACAAGCGCGACACTAGGCATGGGTGATAGTTGTAAACCAGATATAGCCAGTTCCGCTTCAGGGGGAAGCCACCCTACACAAACACCTTGATTGCAAGACAAAGAGGGCTCTTTGCCTGTGAAAACACCCTGGCAAGCCAGGCACTTAACGGCCGAGCTAGCCACATCTACATACCAGCTATACTATTGTCAATTCAGTTCATAATTCAATCATGCAAATTCCGACCTGTCGGAGCCTTTGTCCCCAGACCAAAACTCATTGTTCTCCTGTAAAGACCAGTCTAGCCTGCAGTCGTTCTTTCCCTATAAAAGATGCCCCGTTTTGAGAGCTCTTCAGAACTCTCGCTGGACCTTGCTGAAATCACTTAACCTCTTGCTGAATCACTGGAACTCTCGCTGGACCTTGCTGAATCACTGGAACTCTCGCTGGACTTTGCTGAAATCACTTAACCTCTTGCTGAATTACGGGAACTCTTGCTGGACTTTGCTGAAATCACTTAAAACCAGTGGTTCTCAACCTGTGGGTCCCCAGATGTTGTGGACTTCAGCTCCCAGAAGCCCTGAGCACTGACCATAGTGGCTGGGGCTTCTGGGAGCTGAAGTCCACGAACATCTGGGGACCCACAGGTTGAGAACCACTGCTTAAAACCCTTGCTGAATCACTGAAACCATCCAGAACCCTCGCCGGATCGTCTTGCTGCCGCTTGGCTCAGCAGATTCCCCTCGGTCTCCACACCGGGTTTCCTTCCTTCTCTCCAATTGGTGTCTCTAGGACTTCGGACAGGTGGCATATAGCTTATTTCCCCAAAACTCTCCTTCTTCCTCTCTAGTTAGGTGTGCTTGAGTTTTATTATTTTCTTTTGCTTAATAAAAATTGTTAGTATTTTTAAACTGCTTGACTCCTCACTGACCTGAACCGGTATACATAGGATAAAAGATCTCGCTGCGTTGCCCTGCCTCTTGTTAGCAAAGAGAGTGCTCCAGCTAATTTTCCCCATCTTGCTTGTTGTTGGTTGTTTATTTGTGCACCCCTCCCGGGACCCCCAGTTTACAGGGTAACACCTTGAGATTTAGTGATACAACTACAAATCTCATGCAGATTATTCTCTTGAGCAATAAGAAAACGGGTTTGAGTAGTGAATAATTGATTGCTTTCTGTCAGTAAGCTCTTTAGATGTCCTAATTCAGAAAGGATCAGATTGAACCAGTAGGCAGATACACCAGTATTATTATCAGTAAACTTAGAAGATGCCCCTTATTTAGGAGTAGCCAAGGACTCAGAGCAATTAATTTGGCCCTTGGACTCTGAGCAACTGATTTGGGACTTACCTGAACAGAGGTCACTTTCAATAAAGTTGTAGCTAAAGAGTTAGACATCACAGCCTGGGCTCCTCTGATAGCCTTGTAGCTGTAAACATATCAACCTGAGCCCCTCCAAGCTGAGTTATAGCTGTAAAATTAAATAGATCAGCCTGGGGCCTCTTCAGCAGCTAAGCTGAGTGGATCAGGTGAGCAAGTGAAGTTAGTGGGCTCATGAGCAGCAGTCTTCAAGTCAATTGACCAGTTCATGGTAGTAAGTTCATGCTGAGAGCCATCCTGCGGTAACTCACAGCCAACCAGCCAACCAGCAACTTGTCTCCACCATTTAATGGAAAAAACTGGATGATTTTAGTTTGTTTGGTCTGTTTGGATGCTATAGGTGCTTTAGTTTGATGTACAATCAGGCTAGAAGAATTATTAATGTAAGAAATGTGTAGGCCAGCACAGAGGTGTGTTCACTGAGTTGAATGTTCTGTAGTTAATAATTATCAACTGACCAGCCATGATTTAGTCAATTGCCTATGTTGCTTTGAATAAATCAATCAATTAATTTACTGAATAAACTAAATAACACATTGTTTTGATACAGGTGATGGCTAGAAACTATTAACATAAAGCATTTTTCTCCATTAATTAATATAGAACAAATCATTTATTCTTGGAGAATTTGTATTAAAAGGCATTCACTGAAACAAATTCTTAGCATATATGGCATTAACATCACTAGTGAGCAATGCTTCAGCTGAATCTCATTAATGACTCCCATTTGCCCCTCCTGTTAAAGTACCAATTGACCAAGGTATAGCTTTCCAACATAAAGCTGTTGTCTCAATATTTAAATACTCATGGATTATCCATAGAGTGCTTGTATGCTATATTACAAGTTCTGCAAATATTGAATTGCAGCACAGCTTCTCAAATAACAAATGTTGGATATTTATGAAGCACTATAGATTGTGAATGAAGCCATTATTTTAACTCGATAATAACATAAGGGTCAATGACAGCAGCTGTGCAGCTGAGTGCCACTTGAAACAAGCCCTGTATATTGGGGTTGAACGGCTTGCACAATCCTTGCTTAGTTGCCGCATCTAGATAAAGAACGGGTGGTGAATGTGAGGCCTATATGTTACAGGGTTTTGCATGGCCCACTGGAGTTCCCAAGCTCCTGCAACAGTGATTTCTTTTTGTTGCCCCATGACAAAGAATCATGCCTCTA
>CAOKZL010004559.1:0-24902 GCA_948472985.1 Iguana delicatissima | reverse complement strand
AGGTTAATTCTTCAGTATACCATGATCCCTGTATTAATATAATATCATATTGGGAAAGGAACTCACTGAAGCAAGGGTCCTTAACTGATGCCTGCCATCCCGCAACATTCCAGGTAATCAAGGTAAACTTACTTTGGTCTGCCGTATGTCATGCAGTTATGTTTTCATTTGGACATGTTATGTCAACAGGAATCAAGCTGTCCTTCCTTATCATTTGATTTGTACATGAATCTGAATTAATCAAGACTACGTGGGCATCAAAATGTGGATCTCCAGTGAGCAGGGAGCCTAAATCATTAGCTGGGAAGTCATCCTTCGGGTTATTTGTTATCTGTACGTTTGGAGAAGTAAGTTTCCTTGTCATCATAGATGGGCTCAACAATGCACCTGTCCGATGTTGTCAAAATCAATCAGTAGTATAGATGTATCTGTCATATGTTCTTTAGGGAGGGCATTGGAGTGAGCAGTTATAGTTACTGCCTCAGCTGATTCTGGCTCCCTGGAGGTATGAGAGTTCTGGGTACACTCTGTACCCTTTATAGGATGTCCCCCAGTTTTATCTCTGCCTTCGATGACACAAGTCTCCCAGTTAAAGAGTTTTTATCCCTGCTTGCACTTCCTTTAGCTTATTATTTTTTCCCTGTGAGCCTTTTATAGGTGTCATGATCTCACATAATTATTTACTAATGTGTTCAGCTGATAAGCCCAAATCCTTTATCTTTGTTATTTGTTGAAGAAAATCTGTTTGGAAGTCATCAAGTTTACCATACAGACTGTTAAAGTCATCTTTTCTTCTTAAGTGACCAGTATGATCTTCAAGGGGGTTTACAACATCTTTAGCATCCCTGTGATCATGTGTAGACCTTTCCGAGGATTATGGGGTCCCAGCCAAATTCCAGCCAGGATCATAATCAGAATTGATATCCCGATTCCTGTTCTTTTTGCTTCTCTTAAATGAAGGGTGAATCACTGGGTTGCAGAACACTCTAACTGGGGTATCCAATTAAAATATAAAACCTCTAAATCTCTTCCAAGGTCTTAAAAAATGAGCTACACCAGGGACGGGGAGGATAACTGTAGCTTCCAGACAAGAAAATATTTTACCAAGACTCCCATATCACACCTGCTTTGGGGAGTGATGTCAAAGTAACAGAAGTTGTTCCATTGTTTTCAGGGCTCTTTCACAAGTTTTTTTCTCCTAAGAGCCACAATCATGAAAAAGTTGTAGAGTTAGTGGTTTGTGTATTGCTTATGCAATCTCCTGATTCCAGTCCAGAGAAATCTTTTGCTTAAATCTTTTCCTAAAACTTAGCTAATCCTAATTCTTCTCATATATTTTTCATTTTCATTTATTGTTGTGTCCTTTTTTTGTCTTGAATGTTAGGTAATTCTTTGATAAGTCATTTATAATCTCCAGAGCCCAACCATTCCAGGCATAATTCATATTAATTTAAGGTCAGCATTAAGTATTTGTATATCACTGTTTGCCTCTTAGTGAACATATAATAGTTTTCTTAAGGGTGTATCCAGACTAATTAAAAAGACCAAAAAATCCAGATTTTGTCCCTGTTCTTTCTGATTTTATTTTGGAGATCTATATATGTTTTATTTATCCCAGGATATTTTCTGTCAGCTCCTGTTATGATCATAAGCCTCCAAGGTCAGTTTGTCTGAATCCAGTATAAAACTGAAAAGTCCAGATTTCTTTTGGCTCCCAAATAGGTTCAATAATGCAAAAATCTATTTTTCACATTATTTTTAATTTCACAGTGATGTTCTTCAGGTTGCATTTTGGGATGATGATTGACATAGTGTTCTTCCTTAGTTCTAGTCTAATTTTTAATGTTAGCAGTTCATGGTCAGTGCTACAATCTGCTTCTGGTTTTATTTTTGCAGAGAGAATGGAGCCTCTCTATCTTCTGCTTTAAATTATGTAGTCTAATTTCTATATTGGACATCAGATGACATCCATGGATACAGTTGTTTCTTTAGGTGCTTGAAGAATGTGTTTGTAGTGAACAAATTGTTGGCTTCACAAAATTCAAACAGTTTATCTCCTTGATCCTAGGCAAAATTGTCCAATACTCTTTGATTCTGCTCTGTTTCCTATTTTTGCATTCCAGTTGCCTATGATTATCCTGTTTGAGTACATGATTAATTGCCCCTTTGACTCCAGCATAGAATCTTTCAATTTCTTCTTCTTCTGCTTATGTAGGAGCATAATCTTGGATTATGGTTATATTGCCTTTATTTTTCTTTTTACAAAAATCTTAGAATCTGGGCTGACTCATGGCCCTAATGGGTACCAGGCAGAATGCCTAGAATCTGAATGATCTGGTCAAGTAGGAGTCCTACAATATGAGCCCTGGATAATCCTCCACCCACCCAAAATTCTTGAAATTTTCATTGTACTTACCATTTTTCAGGGAAGAAAAGATGCTGAATCAGGAAAATATTAATTCCTTTTTGAGGACAAAAGAAAAAGAAAAGGGAAGGAATGGGGAAAAGTAATGCACAACCACTTTAAGATTCACTGACTTATATTTTAACATGAGCTTTTGTGGATATCAATCCACTTTCTTAGTCATTGCATCCAGGCAAGTGGATTGATAGCCACAAATGCTTCTGCTAAAAAAAAAGTCAGTCTTGAACAGTCTTACAGATTCCCCTTTTCTTCCGTTCCTTTTTTCCTTCTGCTGCAACACAGACTAGCATAAATATTTTTTTTTCAAGGATGGAGAGATTCATTTTCAAAAAGAAGTGACACCTACCATCACATCACCCCTGATATCTTCCCTTCTTTTCTTCCTCACTCAAGTAAATTCCTGAGGAATTTGGTAAGGGGAGGAGATCAGCTTGCTTTGAGACAGGCTGTGAGTGTCTGCTGGTCAATTCACTTTCCTTGCAGCAGAGCCCTTCTTCCCTATCCTGGTGCCTCAATGAGGGAGGGGGGAGTGAGTAGGTGCCATTGTACCTTCTGTTTTGCACCAAGGATGGAGCACACCTCCCACCCCTCTTTTGGTCCACCAGTATCTTTGAGCTATATTTCTTTCCTACTTAGTCTCCCTTTGTTGCCATATGATAGTATGTCTCAGTCAAAGGAGGAGATATGTATGCCCTTTTTCAAGAAGAGAGCAAGAAGCCTAAGCAGAAAAATGTCCAATTTGTCTTCCGCGTGCATGTGGAATAGGCTCTATCTTCCAGTCTGCCAGAAGAAGTTGAAGAATGGGACTATTAATAGTTCTATCAAATTATATCATTATAATCATTAGCTGTACAATTGAAGCCACTCTTTTATTTTGCTCCATTCTTTGTCAAATTGTTGAATAGATTTATTCTTTAGTGCATTTATCAATTTTCCATCTCCATCATATCCATAACCTTTAATTTCCATTCATTTAAATTTATTTTAATATATTGTTTCCAGTGCTGAGCATATGTTAATCTAGCTGCTGTGACTAAATACAACATTATTTTTTATACTTTCTAATTTCTGCCTTTGATTTTGTTATATTCAATAGATATACTTCAGGTATCATTTCAAAAATCATTTTTAATATTTTTTGAATTTCATCATGTATTTCTTTCCAAAATTTCTTTGCCTTTTTACAAGTCCACCACATATGAGAAAATGTTCCCTCTTTTTCTCCACACTTCCAGCATTTCGAATTTCCATTCTTTGTAATTTTTTTGTAATCTCTCTGGCGTCATATACCATCTATGCAACATTTTATAACAGTTTAATTTGATAAAAAAGGTAAAAATATATTGACTGGTTAAAAGACAAATTATGATGGTTATGCCCAAGATTCTATGTATAGTGGATCGGATTCCTTGTATTGTATTGTATTGTATTGTATTGTATTGTATTATCGTACCTTTTGTTTGATTCAGTTGGGCAAAACTGGAGAAGAAAACTTGTTATGGGAGTTGTGGGGAGGGGAACATTTAGAAGAAATGTTCCCATTTATATCTTTTTTAGAAATTTTAATAAAAACATTTTTAAAAAATAGTTCTATCATGCATTCTCATCTTTCTGAGAACTAAATGAAAACAGAATTCCTGGTGTTGGATGGCTAAATTCTGATACGATGTTGTTGTTGGTGACATAAAATTTAAATTTTAACAAAGCTCTTAGTATTATTTGCTCTTTTTTAAAAAAAAATAATAATGATAGGGATAGGATATTCCTTGGGCAAGTCTTTGATGATGTTACATTACAGGTCAACACGGGCATAATCCCTCCTAATGAAATTTTCACAGCAGAATATTCAAATATATTATCAAACATTATCAAGTCTTCATCTATGCATGAGATGATGGCATCATGTTAGAAAAGTTATATTATTCTTTTCTGACAGGCTATGGAAACACTAGACGTACAATAAAAAGACACTTATTATAGATCTAGCACTTATGTTGCACTTTTGCAACATTTTAAGTCCTTCACATACTTAATTCTTCACCACCACCACTCAAAATCCTTGTAGAATAGGTAAGTATTGCTACTCCAATCTTGCCTAATGCTACATAGGGATTTCATAATTGAGGTGAGATTTGAATTTGGGACTAACCAACTCAGACTTCTCAACTGCAATACTTTCTCAGCTCTTAGTAAGATAGCCTTTCATTAATTTAAGTGAGCTTCTTTCACAGCTTTGTTTAGAATCATAGAGTTGAAAGAGACCCCAGGGACCATCCAGTCCAACTCCCTGCTATGCAGGAACACACATCAAAGCATTTGCAACAGATGGCCATCCAGCCTCTGCTTAAAAAACTCGAAAGAAGGAGACTCCACCACACTCCAAGGCAATATATTCCACTGCCGGACAGCTCTGACCATCAGGAAGTTCTTCCTGAATCCATTGCTCCTTGTCCTAGTCTCTGGAGCAGCAGAAAACAAGCCCCTCCCTCCTCAACATGACATCCCTTCAAATATTTGAACATGGATATTATGTCCCTTCTTAACCTTCTTTTCTGCAGACTAAGCATACCCAGCTCTCTAAGCCATTCCTCATAAGGCATGGCTTCCAGACCCTTCACCATTTTGGTCACCTTCCTCTGGACATGCTCCAACTTGTTGATATCTTTCTTGAACTGAGGTGCCCAGAATTGGACACAATATTCCAGATGAGGTCTAATGAATGCAGAATAGAGTGGTACCATTACCTCCCTTGGTCTAGACACCATACTGCTATTGATGCAACCAAGAATCGGTGTTTCACAACAGATTATTAAATCTTTCCCTGATTACATATAACCTCCTTTCATCAAGTCAGTCTCTGATATTATATTCACCAGGGATTTAACTACAGCGGAGGGGAGCAAAATGGCAGTGTCCTGCTCCCCACAATAAGAATTCTGCCCCCAAAAGGGATTTTTTCTTCAATCCCCAATTTTTTTTAGCATTGCAGCAACTTAAAACTTCAGTTTAGCATTTAGAAATGCACTTGAGGCACCCAAAGAAAAGGGGCAGGCAAAGTTAGCTAGGGAATGCTAGCACTGCAAATAAAGGAGTTCTAGGTATGAACAGATCTCAATTTCTGTAATGCTAGAAAATTGAGGATCAAAGGAAAAATTCGTAGGCAGAATTCTTATGGGGGGCAATGCCTTCATTCCCCCCCCCGCTACTCAGAGACTCTTGAACTACAGAATCACTTCCAGGTTCTTGACCTTATTAATGACAAAGTGGAACAGCAGGAAGAGGTAATGAAACAGCAGGAGGAGGTAGTGGAATGTCACTGGGAGGAAATCAAATAGCAACAGGAACTCGATGAAATACTGCAGGATGAAATCCAACAGTAGCAGGACCAACGGTCTCATCCTGAACAGAATGTCCAGGCGGCCATGGAAGAATCTGCTTATTGAGTAACCCTGGACAAACCTCAGAGGAGATGAGTTTTGGTGGTTGGGGACTCTGTGGTGAGAGGAACAGAACTGATGATTTGCAACCTGGACAGGATCAATTGCAAGGTGTGCAGTTGGGGCCAAAATCCGAACCCTGGGGCCAAAATCAACAATGTAACAGAGGGTCTAACGAGACTGCTCAAACCCACTGATCGTAACCCCCTCCTTATGGTTCATGTGGGAACCAAAGACACTGCAAGGTGCAGCTTTCAGTGCATCACAAAGAATTACGAGATTATGGGTAGAAAGCTGAAGGACTTTGGCGCACAGATTGTCATTTTATCTCTCCTCCCTGTGGAAGGACATGGCTTACGAGAGAGAGAGAGAGAATAGAAGAAGAACAACTGGCTCTGCAGATGGTTCCACAGGGAGCAATTTGGGTTTATGCATCACAGTCTCCATTTCCACGAAGATGGTCTTCTCACAATGGATAGGCTGCATCTCATAACCATCGGCAAGAACGTTTTTGCTAAAGGTCTCGCAAAATGGATCATAAGGTCTTTAAACTGAGTTCAGCTGGAGAGGGAGACAGTATTATTCAGGGCAAGGATTCAGTGAGGGCTGGGAAAAATAGCCCAAAGGATATAGATAGAACAAGCCAAGTAGCACTAGAGACCAACAATGAGAGGAAAAGCAACTTTAGTACAGGACTTCCGAAAAGGGCACAGGGTCAAGTGTCTCTACACTAATGCACAGAGCATGGGAAATAAGCAAGATGAACTCCAACTCTTAGTACAACAAAATAAATATGATTTAATAGGCATCACTGAAACCTGGTGGGATAAGTCTCATGATTGGAATGTAGTAATAGGGAGGGTATAACCTATTTTGCAGAAATAGACCAAACAAGAAAGGAGGAGGAGTAGCCTTACATGTCAAGGATGTTTTCAACTGTGAAGAGATCCATGACTTAAATCCAGGAAGCCAGGTCGAGAGCATCTGCGTGAGAATTAAGAAAGCGAGAAACAATAGGGATGTGATTGTGGGGGTTTGCTACAGGCCTCTAGGCCAGCCTGAGGACTTGGATGAGGCCTTCCTGGAGCAGATGACCACACATTCAAAAAGGAGAGATGCAGTAGTAATGGGAGATTTCAACGATCCTGATATATACTGGCAGTCAAACTCTGCCAAGATCACAAGGTCCAACAGGTTCCTTGCTTCCCTTGCAGACAATTTCATGGTCCATAAGGTGGAAGAGGTGACAAAAGGATCAACTATTTTAGATTTCATCCTGACCAACAGGGATGACCTTGCTGATAAAGTGAAGGTGGTGGGATCCTTAGGTAGGAGTGACCATACTCTATTGGAATTTGTCGTTCAGTGGGAAGGAGAAGCCAAGTGTAGCCAAACATGCATTCTAGCCTTTTAAAAAGCTGATTTCTGTAAACTTAGAAAGTTACTGGCTGAAGTTCCATGGTCAAGAATACTGAAAGAGAAAGGAGCTCATGACAGATGGGAGTTTCTTAAAAGTGAGATATTGAAAGCACAATTGAAAACTGTGCCAATAAAGAGCAAAAATGGCAGGTCTCTAAAGAAACCAGAATGGTTGACTGAAGAACACTCAGCTGAGCTAAGTGTTAAAAGAAACATGTACAGGAAATGGAAGAATGGTGAAACCACCAAAGAGGAATTCAAGCAAATACCCAGCATATGTAGGAAGAAGGTCAGAAAACCTAAAGCGCAGAATGACTTCAGGCTTGCCAGAGACATTAAAAAGAATAAAAAGGGCTTTTTTAGATATGTCTGCAGCAAAAAGAAAAAGAAGGAAGTGATGGGGTCACTGCGTGGAGAAGATGGCCAATTACTAACAGGGGGAAGAGAGAAGGCAGAAGTACTCAACACCTTCTTTGCCTCAGTTTTCTCCCAAAAGGATAGAAGTACTCAACCTGGAGAGGGGGGAGCTAGTGAGGAAGGGGGGGAAATGCAGCACAGAATAGGTAGAGAAGTAGTACAGGAATACCTGGCTAAACTAGATGAATTCAAGTCTCCAGGGCCAGATGAACTACATCCAAGGATATTAAAAGAACTGGCAGAAGTCATTTCAGAACCACTTGCAACAATCTTTGAGAACTCATTGAGAACAGGAGAAGTCCTAGCAGACTGGAGGAGGGCAAATGTTGTCCCTATCTTCAAAAAGGGGGAAAAATAGGCCCCAAATAATTATCGCCCAGTCAGCCTGACAGCAATACCAGGAAAGATTCTAGAGCAGATCATTAAACAGTCAGTTTGTAATTATCCTGAAAGCAATGCTGTAATCACTAAAAGTCAACACGGATTTCTCAAAAATAAGTCATGCCAGACTAATCTTATCGCTTTTTATGACAGAGTTACGAGCTTGATAGATGAAGTGAATGCTGTGGATGTAGCATATCTGGATTTCAGTAAGGCCTTTGACAAAGTTCCCCATGACATTCTTGCAAGGAAGCTAGTAAAATGTGAGCTGGGCACAACTACTGTTACGTGGACTTGTAATAGGTTGACCGAATGAATCCAAAGGGTCCTCACCCATGGCTGCTTTTCATCCTGGAGAGAAGTGACTGGTGGGTGCCACAGGGTTCTGTCCTGGGCCCAGTGCTGTTCAACATCTTCTTCCATGACTTGGATGAAGGAGTAGAAGGCATGCTGATCAAATTTGCAGATGACACCAAATTGGGAGGGGTTGCTAATACCTGAGAGGACAGGATCAAATTTCAAAACGACCTTGACAGATTGAAGAGCTGGGCCAAAACTAACAAAATGAATTTCAACAGAGAGAAATGTAAGGTCCTACACTTAGGCAGAAAAAAATGAAATGCACAAATATAGGATGGGGGACACATGGCTGGATAGCAGCACGTGTAAAAGGGATCTAGGAGTCTTGGTAGATTACAAGCTGAAAATGAGTCAGTAGTGTGATGTGGCAGCCAAGAAAGCCAACACGATTCTTGGTTACATCAATAGGAGTATGGTGTCTAGATCAAGGGAGGTAATGGTACCACTCCAGTTCCAGGCACCTCAATTCAAGAGGGTCCAGTTCTGGGCACCTCAATTCAAGAAGGATATCAAGCTGGAACGTGTCCAGAGGAGGGTGACCAAAATGGTGAAGGGTCTGGAAGCCATGCCCTATGAGGAACGGCTTAGGGAGTTGGGTATGTTTAGTCTACAGAAGAGAAGGTTAAGAGGGAACATGATAGCCGTGTTTAAATATTTGAAGGGACGTCATGTCGAGGAGGGAGGGGCTTGTTTTCCGCTGCTCCAGAGACTAGGACAAGGAGCAATGGATTCAAGGTGCAGGAAAGGAGATTCCACCTGAACCTCAGGAAGAACTTCCTGACAGTCAGAGCTGTCCAGCAGTGGAATATGCTGCCTGGGAGTGTGGTGAAGTCTCCTTCCTTGGAGGTTTTTAAGCAGAGGCTGAATGGCCATCTGTTGGGAGTGCTTTGATGTGTGTTCCTGCAATGCAGGGGGTTGGACTGGATGACCCCTGAGGTCTTTTCCAATTCTAAGATTCTCTGATTCTATGGTATTCTCCTGATATTCACAAAGAGGTCACCACTGCCAAGTACAATGTGACTCAAAACATGCTCTTCATTAATGTCCCCTTCTCCAGTCTGATTCTGATTCATACGGTGAGCTATAGTAGATGACAGACCTTGCAAGGGGGGACTTGCCATGGGGGTGCAAACTACCTCCTCTTATGCTGACTTTTTGTGGTGTAGTCGATAGAAAGTTGGGAATTACAGGCAAGCATCCCCTGTGTCACTTCCCTGTATACTCATTGATTAAAAGTCTTGCCTCTTTTTCATGGTCTTACCTTCTCTGTAAGCAGATCAGTATCCCTTGTCCCTAATCTTCATCTGAAGTACCCCCCTCAAAAAAAAACTTGAGGGAAAACAACTGTCATTTTATCTTCATAAATATGTTAAGTATAATTAGCTCATTTGTAATATAGTACCTGATAAGGAGATTAATAGAAACTACAGCTACATTGATATTTCAGGATTTTCTGAACACCATGGATTTATTGACTCTCGACGAGTTATGTTGGACCT
Source organism: Iguana delicatissima (assembly GCA_948472985.1). Lineage (NCBI taxonomy): Eukaryota > Metazoa > Chordata > Lepidosauria > Squamata > Iguanidae > Iguana > Iguana delicatissima. Next base: position 14,964 of record CAOKZL010004559.1, on the reverse strand, counting down.
GAGCAGAACAAGTGATTAAAAGAAAGAGTTGATGTAGTTTGGGAAATTGGGGCAATTATCTCAGGCAAACAGGTACTTTGGGGAACAGTAGTGACATCCTCATTTTTTCAAAAATGAAACTAAATGCCATAGTTAAACCTGACCTTTCTTAAATAATCCAAGCTGTTTGAAGGAAGCATGAAGGGAGCATCTGTTCCTGTGGATGACTTGGCGTGGAGAAAAGAGAAGAAATGCTGCAGATCAGTGGCAAAACTAATTGTTTTGTGTTTGTTTTGTGATTGTGTTAAACTAAAAACCCCACCAGCCCCAGACAGCTGTTGGATTGTGGGGGTTTCTATGTATCTTCACAGTACCAGGTTGACAAAGGTAACTTGAATTTGCAAAAATAGTTTTCAAAGTAGTAGCTGTGCTAGTCCCTTGCAGCACAGAAAGGAGGAAGGGAGGAGGCGGCAGCGGAAGGAATGTAGCAGCACCTTTAAGACTGATTTTTATTTAACGTGAGCTTTCATGGATGTAAACCTACTTCTTCATATGCAGTACAAAGTGATACTAAGGCCTCAGGTTATAAAGCATACAGTGGGGTAGAATGTAATAGGATCCAGAAACATGCAAAGCATGTTCTTCACCCTATATTTTCAAAGGGCAGGGTGATATTTTTACATTTGCTCTTAGATTTTTACACTGATCAATTGGTGTTGATGTATGAAAGCAAAAAATCTGTTTACCAAAAGTCAGTTTCCTTGGGTTCAAAATCTTATCTGAGAAGGTTCTTTTTATTATACGTGCAGTAACAAGGACTCTTATATTACTATATGTAGGGCACCATAAAGTCATTATCTTTGTTCATACCTCTACTAACAGAATACAATTTATTAATGTAATTCAATTCAGCTGTTTCTTTTTTTAAAACGTCTTCCTTTATATTTTCCTTTTTCTAGGTCAGTGACCTGTAAATCCTGTACTATGTATCCAGGAAGGTTGAAATGCTCTGCAACTGATTTTTTGAGATTGCCATTTCTAATGTCAGATGTCTCCATTAGCATGTTGTCTAGAAGACTGCCCTGTCTATTCATTGTAGCGTGTAGAGGGACATTGCTGACATGGGATGGTATATATCACATTGGAGTCTTAGTTTGCTATTTTAGAAAGTTTGGATAAACAAAGGCTGAGATCCTAGAAGGTAGGCACAGAGCATACTCTGTACAAGTAGCTCTGTGCCTGGTCACCCCCTCCTCCTAGAAGAAGCCAGGCCTGTGGGATCCCTGCTTCAGCCATGAAATGGCTGTGAAGACCGAGGGAGGCAGCCCAGCAGCTGTGACTATCTCTCATCCCCTTGCAGTTTGCAAGAGAGAAAGCAAAATGCTGTTGCTCCTTTGCCCCCCTCACACACACATACAACATGCAGGAGATGAGAGGCCATCCATTTTTCCCAGACACTTTTCTCTCTCCCTCTGTTGTAGGAGCAGCCCACAGAACTTGCTACTGCCTCTGGGTTTTGGACTGGGTGAAGGCGGCTAGAACATGTCCTCTTTCACTTAATTTGAATATAAGCTCTTGTGCCCCATTCAAAAAAGCATGCATATGGTGTTACTCCAATAGGTGGAGGCCTTGATGTCCTCCAGCAGTGCCAGTATCTCCTTAGGAAGATGGGGAATTATAACTCAAAGGAGGCCTACAAGAGGGGGATAACCATGAGACTTTTTCACCTGTTATATCAGAACTAACTGTAGGACAACAGTTGAGAATCAAAAAATGTCTTTATTGGGGGAACACACACACATGTGCAAGCAATCAAGCAATCTCACAAACCACACAAGGCTAGTGAAAGCAATTGATAGAAAGGCTGGATAGTGAGAGTTTTGAGGTGAAGTGGGTGGTAATTACTGTTCCAGAAGCAGAAGATCAAAGTGAGATGACCCAAAGAAGAGCCTGAGGGTAGCCCAGGGCACAAGAATCAGGACTCAATAGACAGAGTGACATGCCTACATGCATCCAAGATGCTACAAATTATTGGACTTGGAGCCAGGGTTTAAATACCTTTTTCTGCCCTGAAGGGGAATATGTTAACACTGGTAGGGGGGTCGGCAATGGACTATTGGTTTTAGCTTCAGGTGACAAATAACTTGTTGGAGTCATGATAGCCTCTTAATGCCTGGGCAAGTGAAGGGCAAAGGAGAGTTTTTGCAGGAAAAGGCTACATACAGGTTGATGACCATCAGTTGCTGTACTCAGGCAGTTTTATTCACCATTGTACTTGAAGGTTGAATCGTTGAGGGGGTTATCACAAGCCCATCAGTACTGGGGCTTTCTGACTAATTTTTTGAATTTATGACCTGGGCGTGCTAAGGTTATCTGTCTTAGCATGAGATTTATATTTATTTTATGTCAATTAAACAATCTTTATCGCCAGTTATACTGTATCACAGATTGGGGGTGAAACTTCTTAGGAGGATGCCACAATCTAGTCTTCAATATGTTTTTAAGAGAAAAAAATAGGAAAAGTTTAGCAGTTGAGAATATTTTTATCTTATAACTTATCTATTTATTTGTTTGTTTGTTGAGTGGAGGTCATTACATTTTTCAGTTTCATTTTAAAATCAGTTTACTTTGTAATTCTTCTCTTCTTTTTGTCATTAGGCTTCTCTAGTTTATAGACTGACTTTGGGTTTTTTTAATTAGTTGACATCTCAGATACTTTTTTTAAAAAACCAGACATTAAAAAATGAAGTACAGTGAATCCAGCTTTTCATTCCTTCCTGGGGTTCCTATTGGGAAAAAAATCTCTATTCATTGTTGGATAAGGTAAAAATCAGCCACTGAGTCGGGTTCTTTAGGAACAGATATCTTTCCTACAGTTATGCCACTGACAGAGGGACACAAAGGAAACTCTGCACTCTCTGATGAGGCAATCCAGAATGAAACAAGAGATAGTGTCAGAAGAGGAGACTCCCAGGTTGGACAGCATTCAACAAGTGATGGGGGTGCAGCAGAGGATAACTATGCGCAGTACTGTGGCTAATGATGCAACTGATCTCAAACCAAAAGGACATTCTGCTGTTGACATGCTTAGAGGTGAAAAGAACGTCCAAAGCTGCACCACACATATAAAGGAACATAGAATGTGAGAAGCATGAATCAAGGGAACATAAACACAGTAAAACAAGAAATGAAATGTATAAACATTGCAATTCTTGGGGTGAGCAAGCTAAAGTGTACAAGAATGAGACATTTTCTGAGACCTTCACCTCATGGTGTTTTATCATCAAAGCTTTTGCCTCAGCCTTATTGCATGATGTCATTTCTCTCCAGGTGCTATTGTGTTCTGTTGCATTGCAGAGTCATTGAAAATGTGTTTATTTTTCACAGTGGAAATATTTAATGACCCCCTTTCATGTAATAATTCAGTTACCATTTCAAGTGTGGCTGTCTCATAGTGCTTTTTTCCATCCATGAAACATTAGTGGGTGTGGTGTGGGTTTTTTGTAGCATTGTGATGTTGTAACACTGTGGTGCTATTACAGCTAAAGGAAGCAATCATGAAGTGAGGGGCATGTTACAGGAGTCAGTAATGACATTTTAATGTGGGTGAAAAGAATGTGTTAATGCCACTATTAAAGTCCTAATGCGGTAAGGGTAGATAGATAGCATCGGCAATAAGATACTCTCACAAGAATAGTCGTAACAGATTTCAAACAGAATAATACAGCATAAGAAATGGTGTGATGAGTCCCTCAGTCAGATAATTATACAAAGAAGAAATGGAATGGCATGAATAGTAAGGAGAGATGTAGCAAAAATAGTCAAAAGATATAATGCAAAATCTGGCTGAATAATACCAATAAAATCATAATCCAAGTTTATATTCCATCTACAGTGGCAGAAGAAATTGACATATTCAGTGCTGGAGTCTAGGGAAAAATTGATCAACACCAAAACAGAACTTCTTGTTAAGCATAGGCTATTGGAATGCAAACGGAGGAAACAGATCAGAATCAAAGAATGTAGGAAAATTTGGCCTAAGATCAAGAAATAAAGCAGAAGACCAACTGATTGAATTTTGCAATACCAACAGTTTGTTTCTTGTAAACACATTTTCCAAGCAATCAGAGGTGACTGTATACATGGACATCACCAAATGGCCAGTGTAAAATTCAAATCAACCACTTAATTGAAAGCAGAAGATGAAGCTCCATTCTCTCTGCAAGAAGATTGTGACACAGACCATGAATTGCTAGTATCAAAAATTATAATAAAGCTAAAGAACACTAGATCAAGCACTATGCCAAAATATAACCTGAAGAACATCTCCAAAACATAACCTGAACAACATTATGTATTTTTTACATAATGTAAAAAAAACATATTTGTACTATTAAGTCTAATTGATTGGGACCCAGAAGAATTCTGGGCTGAAGCTAGGGACATTGTCAGAGAGGAACGCAAAAAGACACTATCTGCAGCCCTAAAGACAGAAATCTAAATGAATGACAGATGAAACTTCAAGTAGTTAAGACTGTAGCTGAGACTACAGAGGAACATATTTCTTCCAGGCTTATGGAACATCTGTGTTCATCAACTATTCTTTGATGTGATTTAAAAAACTAGAAATAATAGGGAAATCGACAAGGCCTTGCAATATCCATATGGTACAATTCTATAGATCAGTTACTGACTCTTCTATTGAAATAAGTAATTCAGAGATTGGAGATATAACAAACAGTTTGTCCAAAGATTCTCAAAAGTGGCTATTTAAAAAGAAAACCTGTCAGTGAAGTACAAGAACATTACTATAGTCTGGTAAACCTATGTATAGTTAAGGCAAACATGTGAATAATCAATGTTTTAATCACTGTTGGCAACAATTCAATAGCCCGGATTTCCACAGGAGTGAGATAAGAGAGTTCAAAGGCCCTATCTCTCCAATTCTTGCATGACATGCATCTGAAACTGAATATTTTGAGTTGTATGTTGTCCTGTGCCTGCAGCCAGCCAAGGTTTACCCCTTTCCAATTAGAGTCTTTTATCAGCAGCCACAAGCAAAGTTTATAGTGGTTGTTAGCTAGTTACCAGTGTGATAATGGGGCTTCCCATTATCTAGGCTTAGCAAAGGGAGATACTTCATCTTCTGGTAAACCAAGGGTTAATAAGGTCTTGAGATTAGATTACATTTTAGGTGGGTCAGCATCACAAGTCACAGGGTGAGAACTGACCAACCACAAAAAAGGAGGTGGGCATCTTGGAGATGCTTCGAGATTCTTCCAAGGACAGTTTTATAAAACTTCTGGGAGGCCATGTGGCCAGAGAGGGAAGAGAAGAACCAAGAGAGACATCTCTGTGCCAGTCGTAGGCCGGCAGGCATGCCTGGCCTCCTGGCTTCTTTCTCCTAAGAACATCTGTGAGTACTAGAATAAAGTAGTTAGCCGCGTTAGGGCTGTTTATTATTTTGGAGACTGGCTGATCTTAAGAATGTATCTGTGCTTTTATATCTGTTTTTGTAACTACTTGTAACCTAAGCGTACCTGGGAGGGGGGAGCCTCTCATGTGTATTATTGTCTTGTTTATTTGCATGCCTTGAATAAATGTTTTTCTGTAAAACCTGTTTCTCTCCATTCCTACGCCACACACTAGCTAGGACCTCTCTCACTCAGAAAGGGGGGGCGGAGGTCCTTAAACGCATAGAGATAGTTAATTCTGGACAGTGTCTCACTGTACTGTCCCAGGATTCATAATTCAGTGAGTGGTGGCAGCAAGGTTTAATAATACTGAGGGAATTGCCAGGCTTTGCCAAGGATGAGAGTCAACCTTGGAGGCTGGCATGAACCCCAGTTTAATGCTGGAATCCCCATTCCAGTATGATAACCGGTAAGTGTTTTTGTAGTCCGAGTCCATAGTACATTCAGAGCAACAGTCCAATAGTGAAGTCTGTACACAAGGGAAGGGTCAAGGTTTCCAAGAACAAGAGCAAGAGATCTGAACTTGAAGCATGCTGCTCCCACTGGCAATATCAGTTGTCTGCAATGGCTTCTTCCATCCCTTTCCCTGTATATATAGGCTGACAGCCTCCCCCAGCTGTTTGCCTAATTGATGCATCCTTACTATATAAATGCTCTGAGTCTCCTGGACCCTCCCTTTTTATCTGTTCTGGCTACAGTAAGTATTGCCGCATTCATGTCTCTGTTGTGGCTGTTGGGAGAGGTCCGGTCTGGGTTCTGAAATGGGGGCATGACATATGTACATAGAACTAAACAGCAATATACTGCATTAAAAAAAAGAAATCTGAGATTCCTTGCAACATCTTTTCAGCTTTTATGGTACTTCAAAGTTGTTGTGTGCCTTCAATTCATTTCCAACTTAAGTTGACTAGGGATCTAATTCTTTACTTAGTTTCTTCTTCAAGGTAGCAACAAATAATTTCAGCAATATTCTTCCCACTGGGGGGAAGTTTTTGGAGACTATTCAGAATTCAGGTTTATTCTGTGAAAATAATTCATATGTAGTTTTTTTGAGCAGAAAACAGCATTTACTGTGCAGGAAACAGCATTTTCTGTGCAGAAAATAATATTTCAGTGCAGAAATATTGATTCCTGTGCAGAAAATGTTGTGGTTTTCTTTGCAAATCTACCCTGTGGGTATTTTATGCAGAACACATCCCAATTAAAGTTTTTTCCCATAAAGAAAACAACATTTTCTTCCCCTCCCCCTGGGCCAAATTAGCTCAAGGCCAGGCATGCGTGGTAGCAGGGAACAGTAATGTGATCCAAATCAGGAAGATTCAGTAAGCCAATATTGACATAGCACACATTCCCCCCCCCATATCTGCACACATGCGCGCGCACACACACACATCCCAGTTCATGAAACATACGAGCAGGGTGAATTGTTGACTTCTCTGCCCACCAAGTCCCCAGCCCACTGAATGAAAGCAGACTGAAATAGACTGAACCAGCAATTCCAGAAGCATGCTTCATATGAGAATTTCTGTTGGAAATATGGTTCTCTATACCCTCACTTCTCACAACCAAGGAAAGCAAAGCAGATTGAAGCATCCATTCAGTGAGTACTCCTCAAGACAGGTCTTGGACAGAAGCCAGCTTTGCTTTCCCTTCCCTTTCCCTGACCAGCCAGTTGCATTTCTTAGTAACATGTCAGTTTTACAAAGGATTTACATGGGATTGGGAGGCATTCAGTGAAATAAAGGTAGCAGGTAACTGAATGCCAGCATTTCACTATAAAGCATTCCTGGCCAGATGGTGTGTGTACATGTCTGTATGTAAGTAATTTAAACCCACAAATATCAGCAGGGCATTTTCTGAGAGATGTCTATGGGTTATGTTATTGCTTACCTCTGTTATAGATCATCTGTTATTTGGCGGATTTTGCATTATACTGCTGATCAATCATGTTGTCCCCTAGATTTGGATCCCATAGCTTCAGTCAGAATATCTTTGTTTATTAATTATCTAGTCTTTGCAAAATATCTAAATTATCAGATTGTCTTCTCATAGATTCCAGCTGACCTGCTGCCAAATGACCTATTGGCTTGCAATCATAGGTGTTTGCTGCCAATAGTCACTTGATAGTCTATAAATGATGTTCATTTGCTTGTTTCTGTGCACCATCTCTGGCACTTCTGGTGAAATGAGAACTGCCTGACTACAGGTGCCATATTTATTTAGGCAAACAGCAAGGACTGCATTGTTGTGTCTAATGTAGTTTTTGCAATGCTGACCAAAATCACAATTGTGCATCACACGTGCTTTGTTATCACAATAGATTTCATTATGCATCATGTTCCTCTTTCAAAAAGCAAACACCTATCCCTCTCTGCACACAACACAGGCCTGAATTGTAATTCCACACTGCATTCATAATTCTTGACTGTGCATTGTTCTCAAAGCAAATAATCAGTGATTTCTGTAAGGACCAAATTAAATTATCAATAAGCCTGCTACTTTAAGTTGAGACATAAAGTTCTCTAACATTGGCCCACAAAGCTGAGGAAGTAGAAACTGAGATTTATACTTTAGACATGCCCTAAGAACAGGAATACTGTTGAATCTTGTGAATTGTTGCTTCCTTGTAACTTTTGCTTGGTCTTTAAGGCTTGTATACAGATGCAGAGGACTGAGGTAGATGGTTTGACTTAATCAGACATCTGAACTCCTTGAGTTGATCCTCTAGTAATATAGTAGTGTCCAGATGCTACAGCCCCCAATCCCTTACTTCAAAGCACAGAGCTTATTATAGTATGTATAGGGTTCAGAAGTAAAAGCAGTGTAAGCCTGCAGGTAGAATTTGAAGAAGAATAAGGAAGAGTGAAGGAAGAAGCACTCACAGTGAGGGTAGGATAGGCAAGGAAACTGACAGTTGGTCAGATAAGGTTCTGAAGGACTTATAAATAATAAAATACAATGTTCACATTACAGTGAGACTTGTGCTTACTCAAACATTGTCACGCGAAGCAGAGCGCATCAATGCTTTGGATAATTTTTAAAAAACACCTCTGCATCAGGCCTGTCAAGTTCTTAGTGATTCAAATCTATAATTCTTTCCTAATGTTTTGTTTCCTTTCTTGTGATAGAAAAACATGTAGCCTTTTGCTGCGTCTATCTGAGCCCCCAGTTGTATTAATATTTTTGTTGGTTCCAAATGGCTTTTTTCCCATTTTTTTCAAGATCCATATTTCTGAAGAGTCTGTTTTCCAGATCCCCTTCCATCTTGAATCTGCACTCCATTTTCATGAGGATATTATGTAAACATGTAAACAGTTGTATACCCTGTTTCCAAAGATGTACCATGAATGGTACCAATACCTTGCTAAACAACCCGGGTGCTGACTCAGCACCAAGAAAGAGACATAAACTGATAATGTTTCTGCTGGAATTGAAACCTTAAATATTTTCTGCAGATTAGAGCCATAGGAATATACCAATAAGCATTCAAACACTAGGCAATCTCTGATCTGTAAATTCTCTTTGGTGGTTTGAAGCACCTCCTATCTTGACTCTCTGGTATGAAGCAAAGTTGTTTAAATATATCTGATATCCTACATCATGAACAGAATCAAACGTACCCCCTTAAATTTCTGGGTGTGAGGCGCCTCTTCTATGGCCCCACCTGCATAAGATGATTAATCTCTTTTTGAACGATTCCTCCTTTTTCTGGATTCCTCAGTACCAGTAAAGGAAAATATCTGCATTATGAGACCTTTGCAAACAATTTTTGGTACCCTTTGGTGACTGCCTGATTGACCCAACAATCTGTTGTTATTTTTGACCATAATGTTCCAAATCACAGAAGTCTGTCTCCTACCAGAATATCCTTTCCATCTGTATTGTCAGCTGTTCCCTGGGTGAAGTCCTCTCTAGTCTACTGTGATCTGTTAAAGTTGAAATCATCTTGTCTTCCATAATTTCTTAAGGTACTTCTAAATTGTATTCCTTTTTATCTTTCTTTATGTATTGAAGGCATTACTTTCATCTTGCTTTTATTTACTAACACTTTTTAAAAGCCTTCTCTCCAAATAGATGGTGACCAGTAAATGCATATCTGCCAAAATTGTTTTTGACTTCTACACAGCCTCCAGTTGTGAAGCTAGATTCATCTTGCACTACAGTTACTGTTACATCTCTAGCAGCAAATGCAGCAGAATCATCGCTATCTAGAATCTAGTTCTAACTGAAGCAGAAATACTGAATCAATGACTTTTATGCCAAGGAAATCAAGAGGTCTTCTCTAACTGACACTAGCAACTTGATTTAAGATTTTGATGCAATACTTTGATGCTACAATATATAGCAACTAATGGGATTTTAAAACTGAAGTAGAAAATGAGGTGGAGAAGAGAGAGAATATTCTATATTCAATTTTAAAAAAAGTTTTTACTGGTCTAGGCCATAGCCCCTTTAGTACCTGATCAAATTCAGAGAATCTTACAGCAACTTTTCATTATTAATACTATATAACACAGACCATTTCCACCCTATACTGTTCTAATGTTATTATTCCACTTTCAACATCCTGTGCAATCCTGGGGTTTGCAGTTTAGGGAGGGGCATTTAGAATTCTCAGCTAGGGAGCTCTTTGGCCTCAGCAAACTACAAACACCAGAATTCCTCAGGATGTTGAAGGTGGAATGATAGCACTATAACAGTGTAGGGCAGAAATGGCCACAGAGTCAGAAAGCTTTTATATGTTCTAATACCTAGTTTGGCTCTTAGAAATCAAACCTTATTTACAACTGCCGTAAGTAACAATAAAAATGTATTCTATCTGGACTGACACCAGTGGTTCACATCAACCTTGCCTGACAGCCTTTTCGATAGAATTCATAATACTCAAAGCAACATTTGTAAGTTTGTAATAATGAATCATATTCTCTTTAGGCTTCAAGTAGTAGAATCATAGAGTTGGAAGAGACCCCAGAAGCCATCCAGTCCAACCCTCTACTATGCAGGAACACAAATCAAAGCATTCCCAACAGATAGCCATCCAGCCTCTGCTTAAAAACCTCCAAAGAAGGAAGCTCCACCACACTCCGAGGCAGCCTATTCCACTGCCAGACAGCTCTGATCATCAGGAAGTTCTTCCTGAGGTTCAAGTGGAATCTCCTTTCCTGCACCTTGAATCCATTGCTCCTTGTTCTAGTCTCTGGAGCAGCGGAAAGCAAGCCTGCTCCCTCCTCGACATGACGTCCCTTCAAATATTTAAACATGGCTATTATGTTCCCTCTTAACCTTCTCTTCTGCAGACTAAACATACCCAACTCCCTAAGCCGTTCCTCATAGAGCATGGCTTTCAGACCCTTCACCATTTTGGTTGCCCTCCTCTGGACACGCTCCAGCTTGTCAATATCCTTCTTGAATTGAGGTGCCCAGAACTGGACACAGTATTCCAAATGAGGTCTAACCAATGCAGAATAGAGTGATACCATTACCTCCCTTGATCTAGACACCATGCTCCTATTGATGCAACCAAGAATCGCGTTGGCTTTCTTGGCTGCTGCATCATACTGCTGACTCATGTTCAACTTGTGATCTACCAAGACTCCTAGATCCCTTTCACACATGCTGCTATCCAGCCACATGTTCTCCATCCTGTATTTGTACATTCCATTTTTACTGCCTAAGTGCAGGACCTTACATTTCTGTCTGTTGAAATTCATTTTGTTAGCTTTGGCTCAGCGATCCAATCTGTCAAGGTCATTTTGAATTTTGATCCTGTCCTCTGGCATATTAGCAACCCCTCCCAATTTGGTGTCATCTACAAACTGATCAGCAGGCACTCTACTCCTTCATCCAAGTCATGGATGAAGATGTTGAATAGCACTGGGCCCACGACTGAACCCTGCAGCACCCACTAGTCACTTCTCACCAAGATGAAAACCAGCAATTGTTGAGTACCCTTTGGGTTCGGTCAGTCAACCAATTACAAATCCACCTAACAGTGGCCCTGCCCAGCCCGCATTTTATTAACCAGTTCACTTGTGTTAGGTAAGATTTAATGGTGCACACCATCTTTTTTAGTGTTGAAATTTTATGATGGTTTAGAAAGAAAGCTTTTGAAGATTTTTATAGATGCTTTTTTGTTCTAAGGCACTTTTGGACACATGGGGAATTGATATGTAACAAGCCTTTCTAGAAACCTTGATTTCTCAAAAGTCCAGATCCAAGTCTTATGATGTCTCGGTTCTGGAAAAATGCTTTGGCTTCTCTCCATTTACCAAAGAAAATCACATATATTATATTTGTTTAAAAAAAATCAAACAAAATGAGAGAGAAGTTTTATCTGGATGGAATAAGACATGAACATCCTTATTATCAAGATCGCAGAATACAAGTACTGAAGATACCTTAAGAGGACAGCCTGCTAAATTTAAACATTTTAAAATTCATATTTAATTCAAAACTCAACAATACATTCCCAAAGCCATAAAGATTTACAGACTAATTCTGTACAACTTCATTCAGAAAGTCCCAATGAGATCAGTGGTTCTTACTCTCAAGTAAAAGTATATCTCAGTAGTCTTAAAAGTGTCTGGATAATTGCTTCCATGGAAATATTTCTCTATGGAGATGACTGTGATGTACTCTGAAGCCATCTTAGGATGCAATCTGAGGTGCATTTCATTAAGAAGCTATCTGGGTGATTTCTTGATACATTTATGTACAAGATTAATCTGTAATTAACCTCTATGTTGTGATTCATAGGCCTAATGACCAATTACCTAAAATGTTGGACGGTGGATGGTATATGGATATGACTGCAAATTTTGTGCAGATTTTTTATATTATCTGTATATCAGCCACTATATTACAGAAATTAAAAAAAAAACTAAAGAGAGAGAGAGATGTTTGTCTTTTAGTGGGAGCAGGTAAGCCTACTACAGAGTCTGATGATACCACAAGTCCAATAAAATTATTCATTACAACAGTGCAAGAGATCATGAAATGAGTAAAATGCTTTGATATAGAGGGTAATTTAGTTCTTGTAAAGGAACTAATTTATTTTATGCTCCTTGTTAAAAAAAATCAGTTGGTTTCTTTAGTTGTCTGTTTGGTCAGGGATTAAAAGTGCTCAGGTCCAAATTACTGGGATCCAAAGAAAAAGAATTGAAATATTACAGAATCTAGGGATGACTGAGGAGGGCTTCTAGTATTTCCATTCAAAAGACTTTGTGGTTTAGATCTGTGGTGAAATTCCACCTTGGAGTCAAGGCCATTGCACCATAAAACCCTCCTCTGGCAACAGTCTGTATGTACCTGAACAGAACAAAATAATACTAAGTGGTTGTCTCTGTTCCAGTTCTTTCATACACACTATAGCCAAGCTTCCACTAAGGCAACAGGCCCATTTTCTAGTGAGCAAGATTGCAGATTTAAAGGGTAAATTACTCCACTTAATATAGAAAACACCTGAGACACCTAACTGGAGAAAATAAGGCCACAGTTTTATTGGTGATACCTGTAAAAACGTTGGCACCAACAAAGGTCTAGATCCATATGTTGACTACCCTGCCTGTTGATGGATGAACCAACACCTGGTTGCTTGCCATGCAGCAACAGGGATAAGAGGTCTAGGATTCCACTTGGACAGAAGCTACTGCCGTATGGGGATGTGACAAGTCAGCACTGTCCTGAGCTGAATGTAATCCCTTCCGTCAACACCTCCCTAAATCCCCTGAAGAGAACCTCCTACCAATTTGTTAGTGCTACCAACGTTTGCATAGCTGCTTGTTGGATCCTGGCCCCAGATAAACTGCCTGAAAATTTGTCATAGTCATAGGAGGATGACACACCAAAGGGACCATGCACACTTACAGCTCAAAATACCTCATATTGGAATAAGGTTTTTTTAAAGCAGAGTATCACAGGTCAGTTCAAAAGTCTTACATAGTGGCTTTCGAGTGTCTACATTCCTCCATGTATGCTTCAGTGTGATTTTGATGCTGTTGAACCTGTGAGCAGGCTGAACAAGAGAGCCTACCAAACTGAGACCTTCTTGCAGAAGCACCCTCCCCCCCCCCGGAAATTATGTACAGAATGAGGAACCACCTTTTTCCTGTCTGTCTTTAAATATTTTGTGTTCACAACAGCTTTCAGATACTGACAATGAACTGGTACTTTGCATTTTGCTCTGCAGTTTTTATTGATTACCTAATGGTTAGTAGCATGTGGGTATCTCAGCATCTAGAAATGAATAATAATGTTTCAATAGTGAATACTTTGGGACACTATTTAAAGCTGCATATTTTAGAGTCAAGTGAATAGATTTATGCTGTGAATATAAGTGAGAATAAAGGACTCTTTGCAATATTGTGGTTGGGAACTGTTATTGGAACAGCAATTTCCCCCATTTCTAAAAACTTTTTTTCTTTTTTCCCCTGTAGATTTTTTTCAAAGGCATGAAACGTGTGAAGAAAACATTAGAGATTCAATTAAATAGTATTCAAAAACCTTCCAACTCCCAGCCTTTTATTATACTCAGAAATAATGGCAGGGAAGCATATGTTTGCAAAAGATAAGGTGCTGGTTCAAGGACTGCTGTATGAGACATTAGTCAGAGGGATGCCCTCTACATCTCATTAAGGACAGTGTCTGTAGGACATATTTAGAGGCTTCTTTTCTCTTCTGTCTCCTCCAGTTGCTAGTGAGGTCGGCCATGCCAGTTAGACTGATTCACATGCTTTGTCTTCCTGCTGAAAAACCCATCTAAATTCATTAAAAGAATATGCCTATGTTTCAAGGTCAAGGAGAGCAAGTCGGAGCTTTGCGCTTTGGAATTTGTGGTGCCATGAGGCCACTAAGGCATGTCTCTACCTCTGAAAGATATGTCCGTTCTTAGGCTTGAACCTGCAGACCTTCCTGTTAATGAACTGGCCTTCAAAGTTAAGGGCTTTACCAGAAATAGGCTTATTACCCACTAAACTTGAAAAACTTTAATATTGTTGGAAATCAGACCTGAAAGTGTAGCGGCCAAGAAAGTGGCGAAAACCAGGTTTCAGGGAAAAATCAAAAAGCCAGCTTTATTACAATACATCTGCTATTTACTCAGAAGCACAATTCAATTCGCTTATTTTTCCTATTCAAGTGGCATTGGACTTAACCCCTTCATTCCCCCCTTCATGCTAAATTCAAAACTTTGCAATTTCAAGCATGTACTATTCCCTGTTTCGTTATAGCACAAGTGATACATAGCAGCAGCATACATAGCAGCATTAGGATTCACTAACACACATTACACACTTACACGCTGTTCCCAATAACGGAGGGGGTCTGATTTGTGCGTAGAGAGGTTAGCGTCCGGTGTAACCCCAGCAGAAATCTAGCCCCAATCTTCAACTCCACAGCAGTTGCTGGATCTGATGTACGCTGCCTGGCAGCTTCCGGTGTGCCAGTCTGTACAATCTAGCCCAGAATTCTTCTCTCCTCAGGAGTTGCTGGGTCTGGTGTACACTTTGGCGGC
>CAOKZL010004558.1:0-24360 GCA_948472985.1 Iguana delicatissima | reverse complement strand
CCTCTTTATCCTATGTAATGCACCCAAGGCTTCAACCCTGCTACCTTCACTGCGGTGGGGGTTGTCAATATAACCTGGTATGGCCCCCTCCACCCGGGGCTGAGTGGCTCTCCTTTCCAATCCTTCACCCATACTTCATCTCCTGGTTAGAAGGGATGTGCCTGAGTCCGTAAGAAGGGAAGACACTGATCTAACATGTACTCCCTCATTTTACTCATTGCTTTCCCTAAGGCGCTAACCTCCTGTAGGGTCATATTCCCCAATTCCTTTGTATCTCCCCTCAACCCACTCAAAATAGTAGGGGGTCGTCCATACATCAACTCGAAAGGGGACAGCCCTGTGGTTCGATGTGGTGTGCACCTTATCCTGAAAAGGGCTATGGGTAGGACGTCTGACCACTTCAACCTCGTTTCTTGGCACAATTTGGACAACTGTGTCTTTAGGGTTCGATTCATCCTTTCCACCCTCCCTGAACTCTGGGGTCAGTAAGCACAGTGTAGCTTCCAGGTGATTCCCAGAGTGGTGGTTAAGTCTTTAGTGATCTTGTGGACGAACACGGGTCTGTTATCTGAGCCTATATGATGTGGTAGTCCATCTCGGAGAATGATATCTTGAAGTAGGGTCCGTAAGACCTCCCGCGTTTTCTTGGTACGGGTGGGGTAGACTTCCACCCATCCAGTGTAAGTACAAACAAAGACCAAGAGGTAGCGATAGGCTCTGGCCCGGGGCAATTCAGTGAAATCTACTACCAGCGATTCAAAAGGACTACTTCCTTGGTACTGTTGTCCTTCCACCATCTTGGATCCCTGTCAGGGATTAGTTTTGGCGCACAGCTGACTCCTTGAGAAGGCCAGGGCGGCAAATCCATGTATCCCATTTAGATAGGCTTCCTCTTCCAGCAGCTGAACTAGAGCCGTCTTTCCTAGATGCATGGCTTCGCGGGCCATCTGGACCACCGACCATCCCAGGTGTCGGGGCAGGTAAATTCTTCCATCTGGCAGCCTCCACCATCCATTGTTTCCCTTATCTGCCCTGAGATCTTGCCTGGCTGTTTCATTTTCCTCCTTGGAGTAGGTCGGGCTCAGCTCTCTCAGCGAAACCTGGAATAGCGGGGCCATAAAAAGGTATCTAGCCAATCCTGTATGTAAATTTTCTGCTGCCACTGCTTTAGCCACCTGATCCGCTTTCTGATTTCCCTTGGCTACTGGGTCACTTCTCTGTTGATGTCCTTGGCAGTGGATCACAGCCACCCTTTTAGGGATCCAGACTACACGGAGCAGCTCTTCTATTTCTTTTCCATATTTTATACTCTGGCCTGTGTGATGAACGAATGAGTTCCAGAAGGGAAAAGCACGGTCCTGAACCAGACTGCAATGGCCGCGCGCAGTGCATTGTTGGAAAGAGGTGTTTGGATTGTGAAGCGAAGATTCCTTGAACTGTGAAATTAAGAACACACGGAAGGCCGATTTGGCTTGAGAAGAAAGTTTGCAAAACAATAGGGACTTGGCACCAACAGAATGTACCCTTGAGATGCATAGATCCAGAAGTGTGGCTTCCTTAATTGCCATGTGATGTTGCCTACAATGCATATCTTCTTTGATTGTCTTCATGTTTCATCCACCTTCACGAATTCACGATATTCAACAGTGATCAATACCTTTATCAAGAAAACAGTTAAGTTCTTATGTGTAAAGGCAGAAGAAACAAACCTGGCACACCCTCAGACGGGCAAGCGGTGACGTATTTCTGACCCTACCCTACCCTGCATGGCCGAGAACCACTGAGGCATTTGATACATTTCCTGACAACATGATATATGACCAATTCTTCTGCAAGCAACCTTTTATTAGTAAGGTACAAGATGATATGAACTATTCTTTTAATTGCTTGATTGCCTTTATACAATAGAAGTACTTGGAACTATAGCAACCAGCAAAACATGTCCTTTTCCTCAAGAAATGGGGAATATGACTATAAAGAGGGGAAGATTTTCGACTCACTTCCATGACCCCTGGCTGCAGCAGAGGGCATCCATACTTTCGAGGACATCTGGCCAATGTTCGGCGAAGGACCGGCTTTTCGTGAGTATGTTGTATGATTGAGTGGGTGAGAGAAAGCTCTTGATACAGAAATGTGATTTGTGTATTTCATGTCTTAATAAATGTTACATGCATAATGGTTAAACCCAGATCTGGTTTCATGTGTCTTCTGTTGGGATCCTATAGTCTAAGGTGGCTGAATTTCTCTCTGGGTCAAACGTACCAACAATCTCAGTCCATGACACCTGCTGAGTTGATCAATCCTTTCTCCTTATATAAAGCCTCGTGTGCATGTAGGGTGATGAACGCATATTTTGAGTCAGTATAAATATTCATTGTGAGTCCTTCCACAAGTTCGAGGGCTCGGATCAGGGTAATAAGTTCTGCCGTCTGCGCAGACGTCCCCGTTGCCAGGGGTTTGGCTTCTATAACCTTATCCTCTGTTACCACCGCATATCCAGCCATTCTCCACCCATCTTGTACAAAGCTGCTTCCATCTGTGTAGTATGTGACATATGGGTGCGGCCATGGAGTGTCCCTGAGGTCCAGGCGACTGGAATATACTTCATCCATGGTCTGAATGCAATCGTGTTGGGGACCCTCGGCTTCCATGGGGAGCAGTGTAGCTGGATTAAGAGTGGTAGTAGTCTCAAGTCAAATCCGGGGGTTCTCACACAGCATCCCTTGATATTTCAGCATTCAACTATTAGTGAACCAGTAGTTCCCTTTGTACTCCATCAGGGTGGTAACCTCATGAGGGACTCTGACAGTCAGCGTCTGGCCCAGGGTAAGCTTGTCGGATTCCTTGACCAGTAGTGCTACAGCTGCAATGACTCAAAGACATCCCGGCCACACCCGTGCCACGGGGTCCAGCTGTTTTGAAAGATAAGCCACGGGCCGCTGCCAGGAACCCAACAGCTGGGTTAAAACCCCTTCAGCCACATTCTTCCTTTCGTCCACATAAAGGGTGAATGGCTTGGTCACATCCGGTAGGCCTAACGCTGGGGCTTCCATCAAGGCTTTCTTTATCTGCAACCATGCTGCCTTCTGTTTCTTTCCCCAGTGGAACTCTGCTGTCTCCGGCCCTTTTGTTGCCTCATACAGGGGCTTACTTATCACAGCAAAGTTGGGGATCCAGATTCAACAGAACCCAGACACACTTAAGAATTCACGAACCATCTTTTGGTTCCAGGGTTCTGGGAGAGCAGACACTGTCTCTTTCCTTTTGGGTCCTAGGGCATGCTTTCCCTGGGAAACCTGGTATTCCAAATAGCGCACTCTGTTGAACAGAGCTGAGCCTTCTTTCTTGAAACTTTATATCCGGCTTCCCACAGGAGGTGGAGTAATTCATCGGTTCCCTTTTGGCATTCCTCTTCGCCAGTCACTGCCAGCAGGACGTCGTCCACATATTGCAACAAGACTCTTTGCCCCGGTTCTGATGGGAACCGCTGCAGATCCTGGTTCAGTGAGGTCCCAAATATTGTGGGCGAATTTTCCATCTCTGTGGCAAGCGGGTCCAAGCGTACTGGGTCTTTCTTCCCGTTACTCCATCTTCCCACTGGAAAGCAAAGATAGGTTGGCTTTGTGGGGACAGCCGTATGCAGAAAAAAGCATCCTTGAGATCTAAGATTGTGAAATGCGTCGCCGCCGAGGGAATCAGCCCTATTAGTACATATGGATTGGGCACCACGGGATGGATGGTCACTGTGGCTTGATTCACCATTCTTAAATCTTGCACAGGCCAGTAATCAATCGTCCCTGGCTTCTGGACAGGCAGAAGAGGGGTGTTCCATGGAGACTGGCATTCCCTAAGAATCTGATACTTCAATAGTCGATCTATATGTTTCTGTATGCCCTCTATGGCTGCCTGAGGCAGATTGTATTACTTTATATGTATCGGGGACACTCCTGGTTTCAGTTCAACCACAACCACAATATATCAAGCTAATCCAGGTGGATTATCCTCCGCCCATACCCCAGGAGGCCCATAAGGAGTGTCATCCTCAGCCCGACTCATAAGAGTCTGATGAGTCCTCCATTCTTCTTCCACGGGGTATGAGATCAGCAAGCTCCATGGTCCTCAGAACTCCACCTCTGTTGATCCATTGTCCTCAAAGGTAATCTGTGCCTGCAGTTTCAACAGTAAGTCGACATCAGGGACACTGGACAATCAGATAAGTAGAGGAATTGATGTATGACTTGATGCCACCACAGGTCGACAAGGCGTTTTTCCAACAATGGCCTTTTTTCAGTCCTCCCTGTGGCACCAACTATCTTCACACAGGTGGTTGTCTTCGGGGGCAGGGGGGTAGTTGCAACAGATCGGGCGGCCCTGGTATCGATCATCATGGGAATTTGCTGGCCCCCCACCTTTGCCGTGACCATGGGCTCCCCAGGGCCAGCAATGAGGGGGCCTGGTCTGTCCTAATCCCACTGTTCCATCTCCACCATCCCTATGGTCTCATAGGGTTCTTCTCCTCTCTGTCTCTTGTATGGTCCATCAGTCACCCATCCTCTTCCTCCTCTGCCATCTCTTTCCCGTCCCCTTTGGGGGCTGGTCGGCCCTTGTCCAGGTCAATTGGGGCATTCATTCTTCCAATGACCTTCCTGTTTGCAAAAGGCACACTGGTTTCGCCCAAGTCGAGATCGGGATCTCCCGGCCCTCTCCATCCTCCTTCCTCTGCCCCTTTTGGGTTCAATTATCCCTTGGGCAGCAAGGGCTGTCACTAATACTTCCGCCTTCTTATATATGCATCTGTCCTTTTCCCACTTCTCTTCTAATTCCCGATTTATGTAGACCTTCTGAGCAATCGCTAACAGCTGACTCAAATTCATTCCCTCAAAGTCTTCCTGTTTCTGCAATTTCTTTCTTATATCCGGGGAACTTTGAGCCACAAAGTCCAAGACTACCGCCCGCAAATTATCTGGGGCATCTGGATTTATTGGAGTATATTGCCGATATGCATTCAACAATTGTTCCAAAAATTGTCCCGGAGGTTCATCGATTCCTTGCACAATCTCCTTTATTTTAGATGTATTCACAGCCCTCTTCATACCTTCCCTCATTCCTTCTAGCAGTACAGCCTGATACTCAGTAAGATGGGTAAAGTCCTGGTCATTATTGACATCCCAATGTGGTTCTGTAAGGGGCACCCTTTCCCTAATTCATATCTCTTCATTTGGGGTACCGTGGGGGTACGCAGCCTGGACCACTTTTTCTGCCTCTCGGAGAATGCGTCTCCTTTCTTCTGTGGTGAATAAAGTCATGAGTAATTGCTGGCAATCTTGCCATGTAGGCACATGCGTAGCCATAATAGATGTACATAGTTCTATCATTTCTTGGGGCTTTTCCATATATGACCCATAATGAGTCTTCCTATTCAGGAGATCAGACGTAGTGAAAGGCATGTAATGATAGCTTTGCATCCAGCGATAGCCCCCTCTTGCTGGGGATCGGGGATCAGCTGGCTAACCTGCCTGAGGGGAGCCACTACCTCCTCTTCATCCCTTTCCTCTTCTCCTTGGACTTCACGGTGGGGCTTCTCCTGTATTCCTTTGATCTCCTTAGCCTTTACCTTTGCCCCACTTCTAAAATCGTAAACATCAGTTGGACTGGGGAAGGTGGATCCCTCTTTCTGGTCCAGAAGGTCTGGGTATAAAGCATGGGGTGATGGCAGCGGCGATGCCAGGGCCATCAGTGCCAATTTGAAGGAAGGGTTGGCCGGGTTTCCCGGTGCCTCCACTTCTGCCTGCACCGCCAGAGCTGAACCGGGGGCCACTGTGACATATGGGGGTGGTGCGCTGGGTTCCTCTGGGGGACTATCCAAAACTACAGGGCCCCTGCCAAACTTCTTCCAGGTTTTTTCCTTCATCAGCACCATAAGTTTACTGCACTGTTCCTTACATTTTGCAAGCCAGCGGGCGGATTAAGTTACTACAGCGTCCCATGAATCTATATAGGGGTACTGGTCTGGATGTCCAAGGTCCCCCACCACCACTACATACACAGCCCTGATCTTTTCTGGGTCCAAACTTTCTTCTAATGGCCACCCCAACTTGAATGATGGCCATTCTACCTCACACAAGTTTCGCAACCTGCCTGGCATCATTTTTGGCCACCCGTAGTCTCCACTAAACCCTTTCTTGAAGTTTTCCAGCATATATTGGAGCGGCGCTTGTTGGTTGTTACCCCCACCCATTTTCCTCCCCAATTATAACAACACACAGTGGGTCAATGGAATTGGACTGTGGGTAAGGGGTCCCAGCAGTCCGACACAGCAGGGTTTTAGACAGTCACACACGCGCACCGACCCAGGCACCTGGACTCTCAACGATATCTGCTGGGAACTGCCACTCACATGATCTTTCACCCAAACAACACGGACACCCTCCTTTTCCCGTTCTCCTAAGGAGCCCCCCTCTGGGGCCACTCTAATAGGGCAGGTCCTAAGGGGGTGATCAAGCCCCTCTTCTCCCCTTTTCACACAATTTTTGGGGAGGCACTTACCTATGGCAAATTTCCAAATCGCCCTGGGTTCCCAAGCTGGCAGACCGATCCCTGGGTCCGACACCCTCACGAAGACGACCGTCCGACAAAACGTTGGGGCGCCCAAGGTCCCTGTTGGTGGGGCACGGATACTGGGGAAGCGGTGGCTACTTAAGTGGGCAAAAGGCCCCTCAGATCCCAGATGAGCCCCCAGAAAAATGTTGCAGAAAATAGAGATCAAGACCCACGGAGTGGAAATTCGCAGTTTAAAGCCAGCTGAGCCTCAGTGGAATTGCTTCCAAAAACCGAGAGCCCACTCCCATAAATTCACAACAATTTGTACTTTCTTTGGTACAGTGTTATCTTGTTCATACATGGCACCAGATTACGCTACATACTACAATAGATCATTCTGTGGCTGCACATTCTTGATGTTGCAAGTGGAAATTCTACTTTACTTTGTTTCTTTTTCCTTTTTCATCCTCAATAATAGAATTGATATTAGATGTCTTGCATTGTTACATTTAAATATTAAATTTCAGGATTGTAAGAAAATGCTGAAGCTGTGATGAAAGAAATTAGGCATGCCATCAGCATGAGACTGGGGTAATATAAAATCAGATAATTGATGTATTAAATTGTTAATTCAATGTTTAAACATCAAACTTCAAGAGTATAAGAATTTAGATGAATAGTGCTAATAGATAGATTTTGGAGCTAATCTTTTATTAACATTCTGTAGGATAACTATTTAGCATGGTAAGTTACCTTTTGTATTTCTGTTAATGAAACTGATAGATTATAGAAAGAAGTTTTTTTTTCCGAGTGTTAAAAAGGATGGGAGAGTCTAATTAGAATTTAGATAATAGTAGCTCTCTGTATTTTTTTCCTCTGTATCATATAATTTTAATGAAAGTACCCCCCCTTCTGCTCAAAAAAAGATGTAAGGACTGATATTTGTTGGGGAGCCTTCAGCTCTGCAAGGCTTTCCCAGGATCCATTTGAAATGAGCTTGTTTTCCCATACATTTCCCCGCAAATGTGTTGAAAATTACATGCACACTGCATGGAGGTTGCATCTGTAGGTTTAAGATACAAGAAGGTAACACAGCCCTGGGGCATTATAAAGAAACTGGGAGAATTTTGCTGTGTTAGCTGGCAGGAATGTTACTTCAAAAGCAAAAGACGCTAAGAACTCTTCTTTCCTGACTGTTTTGTTTGGGACATTTATACCATATTAAGTGATGGACAGAAATATGGAAGGCAGTGTCTCAAACATCATGTTTGTAGTTGGCTTAATATCAAATCTAAATTGTTGATGAAGTACTGGGAAAAAAAATCCTGCAAGCAGAATAACTTTGGTTATAACTTCATTCTACAACTGCTGAAATAATCATAGAATCATAGAATCACAGAGGTGGAAGAGACCACAGGGGCCATCCATTCCAACTTCCAGCTATGCAGGAACTCACATCAAAGCATTCCCCACAGATGGCCATCCAGCCTCTGCTTAAAAACCTCCAGAGAAAGAGACTCTACCACATTCTGAGGCAGTCAAACAGCCCTGACGGTCAATAAGAATCTTTAGGAATCTAATAAGAATTTAATACAAATCTTTAGGAATCATCTTCTTTACACTGTTAGTAATGTGCTTGTCTGCCCTAAGCCAGTTATTTCTCAACTACAATTTACTCTTTAACACAACCCTTTCCTATTCTCCGAGACAACAATCATGAAGCATTTAAATTCCAACTGAGTAGCCCTGTAGCAGAGGGAGCCTGCAGCTAAAGCAGCAAGGATAATAGCCTCAGCCAGGGCACACCAGTTCAAGGCCCTCCCAGGAAAAGAAACAGCAAGCTTCCCTCTTACTTTCCCATCTCCCTTGCAAGTGTAAATCAAGGAGGTGACTAGAGGGGGAGAGCCAGAGAAAATAGACTGAGTTGTGCTAAACTTCAAGACGAGGATTGGTTACACAAGAGAACTATTGAATAGCTGTGAAATTCAGATTTGAACTATCAGAATTCACAGAGGCTGGGCCAATTATCTTTTTCAGTCTGTGTGCATGGACTTGACTGATTACATGTCAAATTGTTTTCCAGACCTTTATATAAAAAGAAGGGGGAACTTCAAGGTCTGTAAAGATTGTCAATAAAGGCCCAGGAAGTTACAGAACCATTCTTCTCAAATAAATGCCAATATAAGTATGAGGTAATGCTTAAATGGAAGTAAATTTCGTTCATGTAGCTGGCTTTGTCTGCATGTAGATAGTTCACTAATGAAATTATATTAGCTTTTGCAAAGAGATATCAGGATATCCCTGTGCCATTCATTTATCCTATTCAATAGACTCCTCAGGTAGTCTACTGGATACAATAACTATATGGTGTGTTTCTTAATTAATAAAAACCTCTTAGTAATCTGCTCGTAGTTTCATTCCAAATATATTATTTGTAATCTCTTGTTAATAACCATTTTTAAAAATTGTTTAACATTTTTATTCATTTCCAGTAAATTGTACTAAATATTCCAACATGGCTTCTAACAATCTTGTAAATAAATACGCTTAAATTCCTTCTCTTGTGTCTGCATGTTGGAAGCTTGTCAATGTCTGAACCAGAGTATTTCCTGAAAGAACAATACAACCACTTTGGGGCTGACATTCAATGGTCTAGAGTAGAAAAATTAGTTGGGATTATTTTTAACTATGTATTATTTATTTTTAGAGAACTTCTACATGTACCTGAGATGCTGCACAATAGAAAATGAAATGATTTAATGAATAAATTATTTAAAAAATAAACAATATGAATGTTTTCAATTCCCATTCATATTGCCTTAGATGTGCTAAGCAGGGGATTTTAGCGTGTCAGAGAGGCTGAGGGTAATGTCATCAGGAGATGAGGCTCTATCCACAGTTTGACTCCTAGAAGAGTCTATTGTAAAACAAGAAATAGAACATGTAAACATTGCAATACTTGGTGTGAGCAAACTAAAGCAGATGATGTGAAGAAAGCAGACTGGTAAGCAGGCAGGTAGCCAATCATAGCTCAGAGTGGCTGTGAAGCGGGATAGAATGCATCAAAAAGGCAGTCTTGCCTCAGGGAAATTCAGTCAGGATCTGAAGGAGATAGGATTTTAAACTGGGACTGACAGGGTGAAATTGACAGAAAGGGCTTTAAGCTGATAGAGACAGGATAGTGACTGGGACAGGACAGTAGAACTGCTAATGGTTTGGAGGATCTTGATATATATATATGAGAGAGAGATATGAGAGATTGTTATATTTATTTCTACTGAACTTAATAAATCCATTCTTGTTGATATTTTAAGTCTGTCTCAGGCTCACTATCGAGCATGAATTGAAGTCAGACTAAAATTAAAGAATCCACACAACAAAACAACCACAAGTCCACATTTAAGAGGTCATCTTGAGGTCCAGTAATCCAATCCAGCAAGGGAATAATTGGGGAAACAAAGGCAAGGTGAGTGGCAGGATTCCTAGGGACTGGAGTTTTAGGTCCAGCCTGGTAAAAGGTTCTGTCACATATATCTGTTACCAAGTGGTGGGATCTTGTGTGGATCTTGTGAGGAGACGGTGGGATCTGATCAAATGGGATATCATCTGGTGTTGTGAGAAACCTATTTGGTTTACAAGAAGAGAAAGAGAGGTCTTGAGTGGACAATTGGCAGGGTTTTGCCAGAAGCAATGTGTTACGGGGAAGTAAAGTACTTGAGAAAAAATGTACCTTGAAAAGAACATGGAATCCCTAGAATAAAACACTGAAGTAAAGTAGGTAAGTACCACAATACAGAGTGAGAATCCACACCTAATAGAAAATTTGATCTCAGAAGGTGATCCTGAAGTAAAATTTTGAGGTAAAGTAGGAGATCACCTAACTATTAAGAAACCAAGCAGAGATAAAGTGAAAAGCAGTGACCTAAATCACAAAAAGAGTGTTTCTTGTGGTAAAAGTTTGGTAAATAAAGCAAATACTGAGATTATGGCTCCCAAGAAAGTGAAACCAACCGTGGAAAATCCTGTGCTAAAAATGGATGGAGTCAGGGAGGAAACAATGGACACCATAGGCCCTTTCTGCACCATACCTCAATAGCGTGTTGTTCTATAACAATTCCAGCATTGCCATTTCTGTGATGGTGTTGGATCCGGAATGCTGTTTCACTGTACCTTTTCACCTTAAGTGAATGAGTAGCATTATTGCCACCAGTCTTTCCTCCACACTACAGCATCATTGGCCAGTCCTTTTCCCCACCTTTTCCCTGTCCTATAGCTCCTGATTGGTCAGGAGGGTTTTTTGTAAGCTATACAGCACAACCACATTGCAGCGTCATGACACACCAGTACATTATTGCATTTTTGTGCTATAATGCTAAAAATGTATTGAAAAATAATAAAAAAAAAATTAAAGGAGAAATTTAAAATAAACGCAGAGGTGATAGATTCCAAATTTACCACACCATGGGAGTAGCTGAGGAAGGGACAAGCTGGACACACACGCACTCTGCCCATGCCTGGATCCACAATGAGAGGAAGCACAACCAAGTGCTATAATGGAACCACACTGATCCAGCTAACAAGATTGTAACATTAAAGGAGGCTCTTAACGATTTTTTTTCTGGAAATGTAATAGGGCTGATTTGCAACACTTGGGAACAGGATAGCAGTTGGATAGCAACAACATTGTGCGGTAGCACAGCTCCTGAACTAGGAACAACCCTTTGCTGTAGCAGGATAATGACATTGTGCAGAAAGGACCTATAGACACAACTACAATTGAATTTTTAGACAGTGGGGAAATATGGAAAATAAAAGAAAGGTTAGAATTGGCTAGGCTACAGTTAAGAGAAATAGAACTTCAACACCAGAAGGAGTGAAGATAACAAGAACTCCGATGTGGGGAAGAATCAGAATTTTTGAAAAAGATTTAAAGAAAAAAGGAACAAGAATTGTAGGAAAAAGAACTCCAACATGAGAAAGAATTAGAAATCCTGACAGTGGAAAGTGATGAAAGAGCAAGAATAGGAAGACACAGGTAGAGAGCTCATGAAGTACAGATGTATAATCTGAAACTGAGGGAACTGGCGTTAGCTGCCAATTTAACCTCTAAGGTTACTAACACTAATGGTTCCCCTCAACCTGATGTAAAGAGGTCCCCAAAATATTATTAAAGGGATAATATTGACTCCTTCCTCACTATTTTTGAGAGAGCTTGTGCAAACATTGGAGTGAAAGATGAAGAGTGAATGGGATATTTAAAATATCAAATTTGTGGAGGCTTGGAAGAAATCTATGGAGAGATGAGGATGGCAAAAGCCTAAGATTACAGATTATTTAAGGAAAGAGTTAAACAAAGATTTGGTTTAAACCCCAGAACATTACAGAAAAGTGTTTAGGTGGTTAAAAAAAGTCATCTGAGGAATCTTATGCTCAGTTAGGCCATAAACTGGACACATTGTTTGAAAGCTGGACTGGGGGAATCTAAGACCATTTTCAGAGGCCTCTCCCTAAATTGCAAACCCTAGGATTCCATAGGATGTTGAAAGTGGAATAATAGCACAATAACAGGCTAGTGTGGAAATGGCCTAAGGCTGAAACTAGAGATGATGCAATAAACGTAATTGTATTGGAACAGTTTTATAGTATCCTGCCAAAGCAGCAGAAACCATGGACTCCTTAGTACTTAGAAGGAGAGAAGGAGGAAAAAAACCACTTGTTCCAGACACTAAGAGCCTCTCGTATGAGAGAAAGGCCTACAGAAACTGTCAGTCCTCTAATCCAAAAGGGTCTGAGGTAAAAGCTTTTGGCAGAAAAGATAGGTTTTTAAGGCCACTTCACCCAGAACCACCTAAGACACTAAAAAGTGTGGATGTGGACATATGAGACTCATACAGTATAACTGACCCATACAAGCAAGAAAAGTGTGTCCCTAAGTGATAAGCAAGAGAGCTGTGTAAGGAAGATTAAGGCCTTTTCCACACCTTACTGTCTTCCAGCACTGGGGTGTGGGGATCGCGCGAGCAGCCTCCGGCAAGAGACTCTTGCAGGCAGGGTCTTTCGGCTTCACACAAGCTGCCTGCTTGGGCGAGAGCCCCGCCTCTTCCTTCCACAGTGCAGCGCGACTGGTGCAGCTCTGGAGGCTCCGCATGCCAAGTAAGTGCGCTCAGGGCCCGGGAGCAATGCGTGATCACGCACCATTTTTGACTTCTAGGCGAAAATGAAAAGGTGCATGATCAGCGCTTGCCCTACCCTGGAGCGTCATGCGATTGTGAGTGCGTCGTGCGGATCGCTCCTTACAATTGCGTGACACTCCAGGGGCCCTTTTTCATGGAAAATACCGCGTGAAAAGGGCCTATGTCTGAGGGAACAGACAGGTCATTAAACACTGAGGGAGACAGTTCATCATCTACACTGGTTGCCATGGAGACAGGGTTGTAATCCAATTCTCAAACCACTACACCATTTCAGCTCTCTAGGAGAGCTTACAAGAATAAAAATAACAAAACACAATGAAATACCTCATAATTACATAAACAGAGAAGAAAAACTTTCTAACATAATACAGAATGTGTATAGGCTTGGTTCACAGCCTTTCACTACTCCCTCGCCACTCCTCCTCTACCACAAGGAAGAGACACAACATTTTACCTCTTTCTTCAGCTTAACTATTTGTCATATTTCAGCCAAAATAAACATGGTTGACATGAGAGATTTCTGGGGTATGGCTATCCTGAGTGCCAGAGCCTCCTAGAAACAGGTTGCCAGGCAACCAGAATAGCTTCTTAGGGGCCCGGTCGTGTGTGGGAGGGGCTGGTGGCTGAGGGGAAAAGATATAGAAAGGCAAACACTGATTGTCATTTGCAGTCCTTCAGCGAGAGTTCTTGCCAGAGATAGCTGGAGAACAAAGTCCTTCAGTCAACTAGGAAGGGTGATTGTGTGGAAAGGTTTAATTCTCAGTGGAGGCCTAGTTGTTACCACCGTGAACTGGCCTGGCCTTTGGTAACCTTAGATATCATTTTGATATCATAATTCGGCCCTGCTCTGCCACCAGCCAAGTGTTTGTGAGGCCACCGAACAAGCGCAAAGCTAGACATGGCTATTAATTGCTGAATCATTTCTGTTTACATGAAGGCAAGCCAGAAACTGCCAGATCTGCTTTAGGGGACCTCCCGAAACAAACACCTTCATTATAGATGTGTAAAACAAAGAGACCTCTGCCCCAAAAGGGCACCCTGGCGAGCTGAGTGCTTAAACTGCCAAGCTAACCGCATCTACATACTGACCATACTATTGTCAATTCGGACCATAACTCAATCATGTAAATTCTGACCTTTTGGAGACATTGCCTCCAGCCCAAAACTCGTTGTTTTCGCCCAAGACCAGGTTAGCCTACGGTCATTCTTTCTCTGATAAAAAAATCCAGTTCTGAGAGCTCCTCGGATCTTTCGCTGGATCGTTTTGGACTTCTATCCAGCCTTGCTGCCGCTCTGTTCAGCAAATTCCCCTCAGCAGTCACACCGAGTTTCCTTCTCTCCAATTGGCTTCTACAGGACTGCGAGAAAGGTGACGTATCACCCATTTCCCCCAAAACTCTCTTTTCTATTTCTTAGTTAGCAGTGAGGTTGTGTATTCTTGTTAATTTGCCTGCTTCCTAATAAATATTATTGTTGTTACTCCAACTGTCTGACTGCTCACTGACCTGACACTATATACATTGGGTAAAAGGTCCCCGCTAAGTTACCCTACCTCTTGTTAGCTAAGAGAGTGGTCGAGTTAATTTCCCCATCTTTGTTTGGTTTGGTTTGGTTGTTTGGGTGCCCCTCCCGGGACCCCCAATTCACAGGGTAACATAGTGAGAGACAGAATAATAATTAAACCATTATAGAATTTGGTCAGAAATTGCAACCTACCTTGAGGATTGAGCCTTCAATGAAAGTGTAACCAAAGGGCTGCTTATGATACTTGTGTTTGTATGAGGATTTAAAGATATAAGGGAACTGTCTAAAAGTACTCTGAAGAACTTCATTAATTTTTGACCTGTATATGAACTCCAGTACTTTATTCTGTATGTTATCTTAATAAATGCTACATATTTATTTAAAAATAAATGTTTGTTTTTATAAATACTGACTTGGCCGAGAGGTATACAGTATTTAAACTAACACAGAAAATGTGGTACCATAGAATGATTAAGGAGTTTTAAAGAACCATTGAAAGGCCTCACTCTTTTACACAAAGGTGGTGTTATAAGAGGGAAAGCAGAGCTGTACAGAAAAGATAGGGCATTTTATCAGATTGAAGGAACTGCCATACCAATCTGGGAGAAAAGAGTAAGGGACTGTCACAGTTGATTTTAATGTTTGGTGAAGCATAACATGATTTAAAACCATTGCTTTTTTTCTCTAGATCAGAGTGAGAATTATGCAGCCTTTCAAGTGTTGTTGGATTGCAAACTCCCAGCAGCCCCAGTCAGCACAGTCAATACTAAGCAGCGTTGGGAACTGCAGTCCAATGATACCTCAAGGGCTGCTTGATTCCACCTCTGCTCCAAACCATAGTTAACATTGACCACAGTTCCTGGTTCAGATGAAAAGCTTTGAATCTCCTTTCTCAGCTAAGCTAGGGAGAAGGGATGAGAGGATGGGCTACAGCACATTTCCCAGGCTCATTCCTGTAGCACTAAACTGTGCTTAGTTTGCACTCATATGTTGGAATGCTTTGAAGACCATGGCAAATGGAATGGTTTTACCTAGCACTGTGAAAAATAAAGTGCAGATTAATCCCTCTGGGAAATGAACCGAGAACACAGGGCCCTATAACTAAGATCAATCCACAACGAAAACATGCCTGATTCTCATTTTCTGAACTAAGAAGTTGACTAGAATACATCTTATTTTATTATCTTATTAGAGTACATCTTATTTTATGTATTTATTTGTTGTAAGTGAATACAGTTGGTCCTTCAAATTTGCAGATTTGATTATTTGTGAGTTTCTCCGACTTCTTTACCCCCACCTCAGGTGCTTCTTTTCTGGGAGAACCCTCTGTGCTGTTCCAATCAGGCCAAGTAGCCCTTTTAAAATTTGCCTCTGCTCCTCCTCCTCTTCCTCCCCACCACCACCAGCCACTGCCTGGCCAGCTAAGAATGGCTCAGGGCCTGATTTCTCATCACAAAACCTTTCCCTATGCCCCCCACACCCAAGGAAGGAGATAGGCGAGAGAGAGAAAGTATAGGGTCACCAGACTGACCCAACCCCTTTCCCTCTGCTTTGCCTGATTTGGTTTGGACTAGGGATGGGACGAATCCAGAATTTTCCAAATCCAAATCTGGATCCAAATCCCTGGAAGGTTCTGGGAATCCACGAATCTCACACATATCTAATCTTTTGAATCCGTTTTTTAAAAAGGTTTAAAAAGCAAGAGAAAGAAGGATAATCTTGGGCAAGACACACTCTCTCAGCCTTAGCAAAAGCCTAGGCAAAGGCAAACCTCCCTCTGAAGAAATCTGGCCAGGACAATTGTCATAATTTTGCCTCAGGATCTCCCCAGACTGAAAATGTCATGAAGGCCCTTTGTACACAGGAAGGAAAATGTGGATTAATCCCACATTTTCCTGCCTGTGTACACAGGACCACTACAGTACAGAGATAATCCAAGTCAAAACTGGCTTTTCTTTGCATAGCTCTTTCTGGTGTCCTGGGGTTTGTAGTTTGATGACGCACCAGCACACTTTGTCAAAGAAGGCTGTGATACCTTGTAAAACTAGAAACCCCAGAACTGTGTCTAAAAGAGCTTTACAAGGGAGCTATGCTGTTGTGGCCGAAAAAGAGACGAAGACCAGGTTTCCAGGGAAAATTCAAAAAAGCCTTTTATTGTTAACAATTTACTTGCGCAAGGACGACAGCTGTTTCCAGGACTGTCGCCCCGATTGATTAAAACACCTAGACTTTATCCCTTTGGTCAACAATGTCAGCAATCAATCACATCTAGAGCTTAGCCCAACCCAGAACAGGAGAACAAAGACTTCAGTTACTAATTGACACAAAATGATGCATATGGCCAAAATGAGGTAGTCAGGGAGTATGCTTGACTCCCTTTTAGTTCTCAAACGCCTGAGTGAGTGTTGCAAGGCCATTCCTAAAATTGAGATAAGACAGGGACATCTGCTGTTCCCCTTAGAAACTCAATTCAATTCGCTTATTTTCCTATTCAAGTAGCAATTCTCTGGATTTAACCCCTTCAATGCAAAGGAATGTTTCAGCTGGCCTTGAAATCTCAAGCCTGTAGCTTCCAGTCAAGTGCTGAACTTAAATATTAAATGTTCAATTTAAATATCTTAGAATACAACCCCAGATGTAATTTGTGAAATTGTTAAAAAAGGCCATTATTACTCCAAGGGAAAAATTCACCTACTTGGCATCTCCCCTTGTGTGTCTAGTCTCCCAAATTTTCAGGTGTCCTGGTCTCCCAAGTTTTCAGGCATCCTGGTCTCCCAAGTTTTCAGGCGTCCTGGTCTCTCAAGTTTTCAGGCATCCCGGTCTCCCAGGTTTTCAGGTGTCCCAGTCTCCAAGGAACTGTTTGGGTGGCGGATTCGAAAGATTCAGTTTGCCTATTTTGGCACAGGGATTCGGATTCCCAAATCTCGAATCTCTGCCAAGGATTCAAGGATTCAGTTGGCCCATCCCTAGTTTGGAACCTGGGTCCCTGTTTTCCCCACCATGACTCAGCCCCCCTCCCACAGACACGCACACACATTTTGATATTTGCCTTGGTGATTTTTTTCTTAGATGAGTATTAACGTTTGTAAATCCAAGAGTTCTGAGTCTCTAACTTCTGGGTCTGAACAGATGCATTTGTATAAGAGGGCCTGGCGATAAAAGTTTGATACTGTGTTCTGGATGGAAACTGGAGGCATGTAAGTATGTGTAGCAATCAGTGCTCAGTTGCATAGTGATACCAAGAAAGTGAATTTGTTCTGCAGTTTGTTGCAGGCTCAGATTGATGGTAAAGTGGATATTGCTGAAATCCTGGAAGAACATCCCATGTGATTGCTTTTCATGTGGCCAAATTACAAAGATATCATAGTTAGAGGAGAGATTTTTGAGTCCAACGTGTTTTTCACCCCAAGTTGTCTATATGCTTTTTACAATAAGGCATCCAGAAGTTAACATAGTTGTTACCCTAACAGGAGAAGAAGCTTGAGATCTAACCGCAATGCCTCCTTAGAATTTGGGGATTTATTAGCTCAAAGGAGGCTCGTGAGAAAAGGGTAATGGCAAAATCTTTTCACCTAAGTATATCAGTCCTAACTGTAGAGAGGACTCCAGTTAAAAGAATATTTATTAGAAATTAGTGAACACACAAGAAATCAGACTGGAAAGAGAGAAATTGTGTGGAAAGAGTAATAGTTACCAATAGTTACCAATCCTGAAGCAGAAGGTAGAGCGGTTCAGACAGTGAGTCTGAGGGTAGCACAGAACAACAGAGATCCGGGCATCATGTACTACGTCCAAAGTACTACAAATTACTGGGGTTGGAGCTAGGGTTTTTATACCGTATTTCCTGCCCTGAAGGAGGGTGCAAGGACAAAGTGTTGCCCCCTTGGTAAACCCTGTCCCAAGGTCTACAACTTTGATATAAAATTAATCTAACCCACCAGAGAGGTCACCCAGATGCGCACGTAGGCAATAACGGTCATACGATCGAACGCACCAGGTCAGACCAGTAAACTACCCAGTCATGTAGCCACAGGAAACCTCATGTGGTGACAACCCATGGTGGACAAAAGGTCATCAACCTTTAAGGAGTCCACTTGAAGGGAGTAAAAGTGTTCTGGTAAGTTGGGTACTGGAAACAATAAAACCTTATCAAATCAATCTCCAGAAACTCACACCGCAGCCCCAACACAGAGGAAGATCCTGTTACTGGGATGACAACTTGTTATCTTCTGAAAAGTACCAGGTGTGGAGTTGTTTTTCTTTTCTGTCCCTGTTTGTTTTCCCCAGGAGAGGATTTGCCTTCAAAGTAAATTTTTCCTACAAATAGTCCCTGTTTTTGGGCTAGTTAGGATAAGCGAGGCTAATTGTTTGTTAGTTAGTCAGTTAACTGTCAATCAAACTGGGGAGAGTTAATCAAGCTAGGGGGAGGAGCCAGCTAGGGGAAGGAGGCTTTATTAGGAACTCCCAGCAGTCTTCTTGCTGACTTCCAGAGGAGAGAGCAGAAGGTGAGCTGGGTCTGTGAAGACAACTTTGATAGGTGTTTTTACAGGATTGTGGGGCTGAGTTTGTTTGCTTATTTCTCTCTGTTTTGTTGTTGTTTTTTTGCTTGCACTGGCTGTGTGCTCTCCCTGAGCTTGCAGCCTAATTGTCAGCTAATTGTTTGTTAGTTAGTCAGTTAACTGTCAATCAAACTAGGGAGAGTTAATCAAGCTAGGGGGAGGAGCCAGCTAGGGGAAGGAGGCTTTATTAGGAACTCCCAGCAGTTTTTTTGCTGACTTCCAGAGGAGACAGCAGAAGGTGAGCTGTGTCTGTGAAGACATCTTTGATAGGTGATAGGCAGTTTCATTCATCTACTTCAATCCTTCAAGTTTAACCATTCAAGTTTAGGAATGACCAAGCCTTATAGCAACTGAACAAGTTTAATAAGAGTTCAACCGAGCTTGGTAGTTAGCTGAGCAGACATAGCTTATACAACTGAATTTGAGAAAGAAGGTCCAGGTTGTTGGTTTTTTTGGTGTTTTTTTAACAACTATTCTCTGTATTATCAAGTATGGAAGGTGAGGGAGCTGCTGCTGTCACCTGTAGCACTTGTGGCATGTTCCTTTTCTTGCCACAAGATGTTGTCGGGTACACCTGCAGCAAGTGCAAGCTGGTGACCTTCTTGGAGGTCAAGGTTCGGCAGCTGGAGGCACAGGTTTCTAATCTTCATCTTATTAGGGAAGGTGAGGACTTCTTAGATAGGGCAGAGAAGACCTTCCTGAAGACCGGATATGTGGAGGAGCTGCCTGATCAGGAAATCAGTTCTGTGAGCCAGGAAAGTGATGCTTGGAGGAATGTCACACGGAGAAGTAGAACGGCCAGGAAGGAAACAGAGACTCTCAAACTACAGAATCGCTTCAACGTTCTTGGTGCTATGAAAGATGAGGAACACCAGAAGGAAGGAACACAACATCAGCAAGAAGGAATCCAACTTCGGCAACTGGAACTTGAACACCAACAGGACAGCATCCAACATCGGGAAGACCAGCACTCCCAGCCTCAACACAATGCCCAGGCAATCCTGGAAGAATCTGCTTGTCGAAGAACCCCAGACAGGTCTCAGAGGAGGCGAGTTCTGGTGGTTGGGGACTCCTTGCTCAGAGGAACCGAACCGGCAGTTCGCAAACCGGACAAGCTCAATCGAGAGGTCTGCTGTCTTCCTGGGGCCAAGATAAACCACGTAACAGAGAGGCTAGCCAGGCTGGTCAAACCCACTGATGGTAAACCCCTCATTTTGGTTCACGTTGGAACCAACGACACTGTGAGGCGCAGCTTTCACCACATCACAAAGGACTACGAGCTTATGGGGAGAAAGCTTAAGGACCTTGGTGCGCAGGTGGTCATTTCATCAATCCTCCCCATTCAAGGATATGGTGCACGAAGGGAAAGGACAATAGTAGAGGTCAACAACTGGCTCCACACATTTTGCCACCAGCAACAGTTTGGCTTTTTGGATCATGGCTTGAAATTCCATGAACATGGGCTTCTGGCAAGGGATGGGCTGCACCTCACAAAACTTGGCAGGAACGTTTTTGCAAATAGTCTCACAAGGAGGATTAGCAGGTCTTCAAACTAAGTACAGCCGGGGAGGGAGACAAGATTGTTCAGGACAAGGACTCAGCAAGTGCAGGGGAAAAAGGCCCAAATGAATAAGAAAGGAGGAGGAGTGGCCTTATACATAAAGGATATTTTCACCTGTGAAGAGATCCATGACTTGAACACTGGAAGCCAGATCGAGAGCATCTGGGTAAGAATTAAGGGAGCGAGAAACAATAGGGATATTATAGTGGGGGTTTACTACAGACCTCCAAGCCAGACTGAGGACCTCGATGACGCTTTCATAGACCAAATGACTGCACATTCAAAAAGGAGAGATAGAGTAATAATGGGAGATTTCAACTACCTGGATATATGTTGGCAGTCAAATTCTGCAAAGGCGGCAAGGTCCAGCAAGTTTCTTGCTTGTCTTGCAGACAATTTCATGGTCCAGAAGGTGGAAGAGGCGACAAGGGGATCAAATATTCTGGATCTGATCCTGACCAACAGGGAAGACCTTGTTAATGACGTAGAACTGGTTGGATCTTTAGGAGAGAGTGACCATGCCCTATTAGAATTTGGTATTCAGTGGGGAAAAGAAGACAAGTGTAACCAGGCATTCGTCTTAGATTTTAAAAAAGCAGACTTCTGTAAACTGAAGGAGCTGCTGGCTGAAGTCCCATGGTCAAGAATAGTCAATGAGAAAGGAATTCAGGATGCATGGGAGTTCTTTAAAAGGGAGATACTGAAGGCACAGGCTAAAACTGTGCCATTAAGGAGGAAAAATGGAAGGCATCTGAACAAACCAGAATGGTTGACTAAAGAGCTCTCAGCTGAGCTAAGTATTAAGAAAAACATGTACAGGAAATGGAAGAAGGGGGAAATCACCAAAGAAGATTATAAGCAAGTAGCCAGGAGATGTAGGGAGAAGGTCAGAAAGGCTAAAGCACAGAACGAACTTAGGCTGGCCAGAGACATTAAAAACAATAAAAAGGGCTTTTTTAAATACGTCCGCAGCAAAAGGAAAAAGAAGGAGACGATAGGGTCTCTGCGCAGGGAAGATGGTGAATTATTAACAGGAGGAAGAGAAAAGGCAGAACTCCTCAACACCTTCTTCGCCTCAGTTTTTTCCCAAAAGGATAAAAACACTCAACCTGGCGGTTGGGGAGCAGGTGAGGAAGTGGGGGAAATGCAGCACAGAACAGGTAGAGAGGTAGTACAGGAATACCTGGCCACACTGGATGAATTCAAGTCTCCAGGGCCATATGAATTCCATCCTAGGATTTTAAAAGAACTAGCAGGGGGTCACTGCGGAACCTCTTGCTATAATCTTTGAAAACTCTTGGCGGACAGGAGAAGTTCCGGCAGACTGGAGGAGGGCAAATGTTGTCCCCATCTTCAAGAAGGGAAAAAAAGAGGACCCAAATAATTATCGCCCTGTCAGCCTGACATCAGTACCTGGAAAGATCCTGGAACGGATCATCAAACAGTCAGTTTCTAATCACTTAGAAAACAATGCCGTAATTACGAAAAGTCAACATGGATTTCTCAAAAATAGGTCATGCCAGACTAATCTTATCTCTTTATGATAGAGTTACTTGCTTGATAGATGAAGGGAATGCTGTGGACATAGTATATCTTGATTTCAGTAAGGCCTTTGACAAAGTTCCCCATGACATTCTTGCAAAGAAGCTAGTAAGATGTGGACTGGACAGGGTTACTGTCAGGTGGATTTGTAACTGGTTGACTGACCGTCCCCAAAGGGTGGTCACCAATGGCAGATTCTCATCCTAGAGAGAAGTGACTAGCAGGGTGCCACAGGGTTCTGTCCTGGGCCCGGTGCTGTTCAATATCTTTATCAACGACTTGGATGAAGGAATAGAGGGCATGCTCATCAAATTTGCAGATGACACCAAATTGGGAGGGGTTGCTAATACGCCAGATGACAGGATCAAAATTCAAAAGGACCTGGACAGATTGGAGAGCTGGGCCAAGGCTAACAAAATGAATTTCAACAGAGAGAAATGTAAGGTCTTACACTTAGGCAGAAAAAATGGTATGCAGAAGTATAGGATGGGGGACACGTGGCTGGCTAACAGTACGTGTGAAAGGGATCTGGGAGTCTTAATAGACTACAAGCTGAACATGAGTCAGCAGTGTGATGCAGCAGCCAAGAAAGCCAACGCAATTCTTGGTTGCATCAATAGGAGTATGGTGTCTAGATCGAGGGAGGTATTGGTACCACTTTATTCTGCATTGGTCAGACCTCATCTTGAATACTGTGTCCAATTCTGGGCACCCCAATTCAAGAAGGATATGTATAAGCTGGAGCAGGTCCAGAGGAGGGCAACCAAAATGGTGAGGGGCCTGGAAGCCATGCCCTATGAGGACAGACTTAGAGAGCTGGGTATGTTTAGTCTGCAGAAGAGAAGGTTAAGAGGGGACATGATAGCCATGTTTAAATATTTGAAGGGATGTCATGTCGAGGAGGGAGTGGGCTTGTTTTCTCCTGCTCTTGAGACCAGGACAAGGAGCAATGGATACAAGCTACAGGAGGGGAGATTCCGCCTGAACCTCAGGAGGAACTTCCTGATGGTCAGTGCTGTCCGGCAGTGGAATGTGCTGCCACAGAGTGTGGTGGAGTCTCCTGCATTGGGGGTTTTTAAGCGGAGGCTGGATGGCCACTTGTTGGGAGTGCTTTGAGGGTTTTCCTGCATGGCAGGGGATTGGACTGGATGGCCCTTGTGGTCTCTTCCAACTCTACATTTCTGTGATTCTATGATTCTAGGAGAAGAAGTATGATGCCTCCCGGTCTTACCAACTGACCAGTCCCCCCTCCCGATCGCTGCACGATCTCCTCAGTGTCTCTTCACTGAGCTGCTGTTCGATCGCTGCTTCCCAGACCAAGGACTTCAGGAAGAGGTGCAGTATCACCCAGACTACTAACTCTTCAACAATCCCTCTATCTTATTTCTACTCTTTATTTCTTTTAGCCCTTGGATGCATGTGTGTGTGTTTGCATTAGTGTGAGCTATTACTGTTCAATAAAGTCATTCATTGGACCTTTTTGTGTGATTTCTGACTGAGCCTGACACCACAAAAATTGGGTAAAAGATCTCACTAAGTTACCCTGCCTCTCGCATTGCTGTTGCTTGTGCTCCATTGAGCTTATTTTCCCCATCACTTGGAGCATATTGAGGTGTCCCTCTGGGACCCCCAGATTTTCAGGGTAACAAAAGCTATAATGGCTTTCCCATGAAACTGACAAAGGAGTCTGGAATGGGCTGACTGTCTTAACTTTAGGTAACAAAACATTAGTTCCTTCTATTTAGACATTATATTTCTACCAATACAGGCTAAAATAGCACTTCCTTTCTTTGCTACAACATCACACCACTGGCTCATATTCAACTTGTGATCAACAATAATCTCTAGGTCCTACCCCTCCCACTTTTGTATTATCTGAAAATTTGATATAGATTCTGTCCTCCCCCTTATCTATATTATTGATAAAAAATATTGAAGAGTGTCAGCCCCAGAACAGAACACTTCAACATTCCACTTGAGACCTCCTTCCAGTTTGAAGCACAGTTACTGATGGCTATTTTCTGAGCATGGTTTTCCAACCAATTGATGGTGTTTCCATCTATTCCATATTTAGTCAGTTTGCTAAGGGGGACTTTACCAAATGCTTTGCTGAAATCCAGATAAATGATATCAACAGCATTTCCATTATCTAGTAAACTAGTGATCTGATTAAAAAAAAGATATAAAGGTGGTTTGGCAGGATTTGTTCCTGACAAATCTATGCTGGCTCCTACTAATCACTGCATTGCCATCAAGATGCTTACAGATGGACTCTTGTATAATCTAATTGTTTTCCTGGCAGTCAGGTAAAGCTGAGTGTCCTGTAGTTTCCAAGATCTTCCATCCTGCTATATTTGAAGAGAGGGACAATGTTTGCTCATGTCCAATTCTCTGGCACCTCCTCTGTTCTCAGGATTTCTCAAAACTGATAGTAAATGGT